>NW_019167971.1:4793495-4893640 GCF_002303985.1 Durio zibethinus | reverse complement strand
ATTAAAGTGTCTGGAATGGGGACAGTTTTTTCAAATGGTCACAAAATCTTGTACACTTCGAGTTTTTAGCTGAATTTTTTTGTGCATGGCAAAAAAAATACAAGGATCACGTCTATTAAGTTTGGGGCCAAAACTCCTTTCGAAAAAATTTTAAAAAATCGTGAACCACAAAAAGTTTCAAAAATCGTGAAAAATAAAAAATGAGTCGTCTTGCCCTGAAACTTCACGTGAAGGCTTAAGGGACCATTGTATGAATTTACAAGCCATAAAAATCACATTGGCATGCAAAAATATGAAGATGTGCATAAACCCACCGACCACCCTATCGATCCAAGGCTTGCGCATCCCGTCTCTCTGGCCGGCATAGCTGCCCGCCCGCCCGCACACTCGCCCGCTTGTTTTGCCGATTGGCTTAGGCATACGGAGTTCATTCCCAGTCTAAGATCAGACCGAACCGAGGGTTGCGACAGCAGGATCGACGGCATGCAGAGGAGGACCCGGTCGATCCCTGGCTGATGCATCTCGCCCTTCTGGCCGGCTGAGCGCCCCGTACGCTCGTTTCGTGGGTTGACTTAGGCATACGGATTTCATTCCCAGTCTAAGCATACAGAGTTCATTCCCAGTCTAAGATCGGATTGGACCGAGGGTTGCGAGAGCACATGCTGGGCTCGGGGATGTGCTGGTGCCATATTTTTCTTCATCGGGGCACCATCGCCGGAGAACCTGACCGACGAAATTAAGGTTCTGGCGATCGGGGGGGCCGGGGGGGATGTGCGCACATGATTAGCGATGGGTTCTGGTACTTGGCCCTTATATTGGCCCCCTATCCCTCATCAAACCGCGAGAACTCACACCCCCTTAAAGAGCATTTAAGATTTTATAGGTTTGCTACCAGTAGCCATTAAAGTGTCCCAAATGGGGACATTTTTTTCAAATGGTCACAAAATCTTGTACACTTTGAGTTTTTAGCTGAATTGTTTTGTGCATGCCAACAAAAATACAAGGATCACGTCTACCATGTTTGGGGCCAAAACTCTTTTTCGAAAAAATTTTAAAAATCTCGAACCGTAAAAAGTTTCAAAAATCGTGAAAAATAGAAAACGAGTCGTCTTGCCATGAAACTTCACATGAAGGCTTAAGGGACCATTGTATGAATTTACAAGCCATAAAAATCACATTGGGATGCAGAACTATAAAGATGTGCCTAAACCCACCTACCACCATATCGATCCATGGCTTGCACATCCCGTTTCTCTGGTCGGCATAGTGCCCGCCCGCCCGCCCGCCTGTTCGTTTCGTCGGTTTGGCTTAGGCATATGGACTTCATTCTCAGTCTAAGATCAGACCGGATTGACCGTTACGGTAGCAGGATCAGCAGCACACAGAGGGGGAGTTGGTCGATCCCCAGCTTGCGCATCCCACCCCTCTGGCCGGCTGAGCGCCCGCACGCTCATTTCGTGGGTTGACTTAGGCATACGGAGTTCATTCCCAGTCTAAGCATACGGAGTTCATTCCCAGTCTAAGATCGGACGGACCGAGGGTTGTGGCAGCACTTGCTGGGCTCAGGCATGTGCTGGTGCTGCATTTTTCTTCATCGGGGCACCATCGCTAGCGCATCGCCGGAGAACCTGACCGGCGGCATTGGGGTTCCGGCGATCGGGGGGCCGGGGGGGTGTGCGCACATGATGTGCGATGGGTGCTGGTACTTGGCCCTTATATTGGCTCCCTATCCCTCATCAAACCTCAAGAACTCACACCCCCTTAAAGAGCATTTGAGATTTTACAGGTTTGCTGCCAGTAGCCACTAAAGTGTTTGAAATGGGGACACTTTTTTCAAATGGTCACAAAATCTTGTAACACTTTGAGTTTTTAGCTGAATTTTTTTGTGCATGCCAAAAAAATACAAGGATCATGTCTACCAAGTTTGGGGACAAAAATCCTTCCGAAAAAATTTTAAAAAATCCTGAACCGGAAAAAGTTTTTAAAATCGTGAAAAATAGAAAATTAGTCGTCTTGCCATGAAACTTAACGTGAAGGCTTAAAGGACCATTGTATGAATTTACAAGCCATAAAAATGTTATTGGCACATAGAAATATGAAGATATGCCTAAACCCACCTACCACCCTATCGATCCACGGCTTGCGCATCCCGTCTCTTTGGCCGGCGTAGTGCCTGCCCGCCCGCTCGTTTCGTTGGTTGGCTTAGCCATACGGAGTTCATTCCCTATCTAAGATCAGACCGGATTGAGGGTTGCAGCAGCAGGATCGACAGCATACAGATGGGGACCCAGTCGATCCCCGACTTGTGCATCCCACCCCTCTGGCCGGCTGAGCGCCCGCATGCTCGTTTCATGCGTTGACTTAGGCATACGGAGTTCATTCCCAGTCTAAGCATATGGAGTTCATTCCCATTCTAAGATCGGACCGGGCTGAAGGTTGCGGTAACAGGATCGGCAGCACGCAGAGGGGGACCCGGTCGATCCCCGGCTTGCGTATCCCACCCCTCTGCCCGGTTGAGTGCCCGCACGCTCGTTTCATGGGTTGACTTAGGCATACGAAGTTCATTCATAGTCTAAGCGTATGGAGTTCATTCCCAGTCTAAGATCGGACCAGACCGAGGGTTGCGGCAGCCCATGCTGGGCTCGGGCATGTGCTGGTGCCGCATTTTTTTCACCGAGGCACCATCGCCGGAGCATCATCGGAGAACCTGACCGGTGGCATTGGGGTTCCGATGATCGGGGGGCCGGGGGGTGTACGCGCATGATGTGCGATGGGTGCTGGTACTTGGCCCTTATATTGGTCCCCTATCCCTCATCAAACCTCGAGAACACACACCCCCTTAAAGAGCATTTCAGATTTTACAGGTTTGCTGCCAGTAGCCATTAAAGTGTCTGAAATGGGGACATTTTTTTTTGAAATGGTCACAAAATCTTGTACACTTCGATTTTTTAGCTGAATTTTTTTATGCCTGCCAACAAAAATACAAGGATCACGTCTACCAAGTTTGGGGCCAAAACTCTTTCCAAAAAAATTTTAAAAAATCCTGAACCTTAAAAAGTTTCAAAAATCTTGAAAAATAGAAAACGAGTCATCTTGCCAAGAAACTTCACGTGAAGGCTTAAGGGACCATTGTATGAATTTACAAGCCATAAAAATGGCATTGGCACGTAGAAATATGAAGATGTGCCTAAACCAACCTACCACCCTATCGATCCACGGCTTGCGCATCCTGTCTCTCTGGCCAGTGTAGTGCCCGCCCGCCAGCCCGCCTGCTCGCTTTTTCGGTTGGCTTAGGCATACGGAGTTCACTCCCAGTCTAAGATCAGACCAGACCGAGGGTTGCGGCAGCAGGATTGGCTGCACGCAGAGGGGGACCCGGCCTATCCCGACTTGTGCATCCCGCCCCTCTGGCTGGCTGAACGCCCGCAGGCTTGTTTCATGGGTTGACTTAGGCATACGAAGTTCATTCCCAGTCTAAGCATAGGGAGTTCATTCCCAGTCTAAGATCGGACCAGACCGAGGGTTGCGGTAGCACATGCTTGGCTCAAGCATTTGCTGGTGTCGTATTTTTCTTCGCCGGGGGGGTGTGCGCACATGATGAGCGATGGGTGGTGGTACTTGGCCCTTATATTGGCCCCCTATCCCTCATCAAACCTCGAGAACTCACACCCTCTTAAAGAGCATTTGAGATTTTATAGGTTTGCTGCCAGTAGCCATTAAAGTGTCTAAAATGGGGACACTTTTTTCAAATGGTCACAAAATCATGAAAATTAGAAAACGAGTCGTCTTGCCATGAAACTTCACGTGAAGGCTTAAGGGACCATTGTATGAATTTACAAGCCATAAAAATGGCATTGGCATGCAGAAATATGAAGATGTGCCTAAACCCACCTACCACACTATCGATCCAGGCTTGCGCATCCCGTCTCTCTGGCCGACGTAGTGCCCGCCCGTCCGCCCGCTCGCTTCGTCGGTTGGCTTAGGCATACGAAGTTCATTCCAGGTCTAGGATCGGACCGATCTGAGGGTTACGATAGCAAGATCGATAGCACGTAGAGAGGGACCCGGCCGATCCCCTGCTTGCGCATCCCGCCCCTCTGGCCGGCTGAGCGCCCGCACGCTCGTTTTGTGGGTTGACTTAGGCATACGGAGTTCATTCCCAGTCTAAGCATATGGAGTTCATTCCTAGTCTAAGCATACAGAGTTCATTCCCAGTCTAAGATCAAACTAGACTGAGGGTTACGGCAGCACATGCTGGGCTCGGGCATGTGCTGGTGCCGCATTTTTCTTCGTCGGGGCACCATCACCGAAGCATTGCTAGAGAACCTGACCGGCGGCATTAGGGTCCTCGCGATGGGGGGCGGGGGGTGTGCGCACATGATGTGCGATGGGTGCTGGTACTTGGCCCTTATATTGGCCCTCTATCCCTCATCAAACCTCGAGAACTCACACCCCCTTAAAGAGCATTTGAGATTTTACAGGTTTGCTGCCAGTAGCCATTAAAGTGTCTGAAATGGGGACACTTTTTTCAAATGGTCACAAAATCTTGTACACTTCGAGTTTTTAGCTGAATGTTTTTGTGCATGCTAACAAAAATACAAGGATCACGTCTACCATGTGTGGGACAAAAACTCCTTCTGGAAAAATTTTAAAAAATCCGAACCGTAAAAAGTTTTGAAAATCATGAAAAATAGAAAACGAGTCGTCTTGCGTTAAACTTCACGTGAAGCCTTAAGGGACCATTGTGTGAATTTACAAGCCATAAAAATGGCATTGGCACATAGAAATATGAAGATGTGCCTAAACCCACCTACCACCTTATCAATCCACGGCTTGCGCATCCCGTCTCTATTGCCGGGGTAGTGCCCGCCCACCTGCCCGCTCGTTTCGTTGATTGGTTTAGGCATACGGAGTTCATTCCCAGTCTAAGATCAGACTACACTGAGGGATGTGACAGTAGGATCGGCAACACGCAGAGGGGGACCCGACCGATCCCCGCCCCTCTGGCCGGTTGAGTGCCGCATGCTCGTTTCGTGGGTTGACTTAGGCATACGGAGTTCATTCCCAGTCTAAGCCTACAAAGTTCATTCCCAGTCTAAGATCGGACTGGACCGAGGGTTGCGGAAGCACATGCTGGGCTCGGGCATGTGCTGGTGCCGCATTTTTCTTTGTCGGGGTACCATCGTCGGAGCATCGCCTGAGAACCTGACCGGCGGCTTTGGGGTTCCGACGATCGGGGGGCCGGGGGGTGTGCGCACATGATGTGCGATGGGTGTTGGTACTTGGCCCTTATATTGGCCCCCTATCCCTCAGCAAACCTCTAGAACTCACACCCCCTTAAAGAGCATTTGAGATTTTACAGGTTTGCTGCCAGTAGCCATTAAAGTGTCTGAAATGGGGACACTTTTTTCAAATGGTCACAAAATCTTGTACACTTCGAGTTTTTAGCTGCATTTTTTTGTGCATGCCAAAAAAAATACAAGGATCATGTCTGTTAAGTTTGGGGCCAAAACTCCTTTCGAAAAAATTTTAAAAAATCCTAAACCACAAAAAGTTTCAAAAATCGTGAAAAATAGAAAACGAGCCGTCTTGTCATGAAACTTAACGTGAAGGCTTAAGGGACCATTGTATGAATTTACAAGCCATAAAAATGGCATTGGAACACAGAAATATGAAGATGTGCCTAAACCGACCTACCACCCTATCGATCCACGGCTTGCGCATCCCGTCTCTCTTGCCGACGTAGTGCCCTCCCGCCCGCCCGCTCGCTCGTTTCGTCGGTTGACTTAGGCATACAGAGTTCATTCTCAGTCTAAGATCAGACCAGATCGAGGGTTACGGTAGCAGGATCAGCAGCACGCAGAGGGGGACCCGACTGATCCCCGACTTGCACATCCCGCCCCTCTAGCCGGCTGAGCTTCCGCACGCTCGTTTTGTGGGTTGACTTAGGCATACGGAGTTCATTCCCAGTCTAAGCATACGGAATTCATTCCCAGTGTAAGATCAGACCGGACTGAGGGTTACAAAGCACATGCTGGGCTCGGGCATGTGCTGGTGCCGCATTTTTCTTCGTCGGGGCACCATCGTCGGAGCATCGCTGAAGCATCGCCAGAGAACCTGACCGACGGCATTGGGGTTCCGGCGATCGGGGGGCCGGGGGGTGTGCGCACAAGATGTGTGATGGGTGCTGGTACTTGGCCCTTATATTGGCCCTCAATCCCTCATCAAACCTCGAGAGCTCACACCCCCTTAAAGAGCATTTGAGATTTTACAGGTTTGCTGCCAGTAGCCATTAAAGTGTCTTAAATGGGGACACTTTTTTCAAATGGTCACAAAATCTTGTACACTTCGAGTTTTTAGCTAAATTTTTTTGTGCATGCCAACAAAAATACAAGGATCACGTGTACCAAGTTTGGCCCCAAAACTCCTTTCAAAAAAATTTCAAAAAATCCCGAACCATTAAAAGTTTGGAAGATCGTGAAAAATAGAAAACGAGTCGTCTTGCCATGAACTTCACATGAAGGCTTAAGGGACCATTGTATGGATTTACAAGCCATAAAAATGGCATTGGCACATAGAAATATGAAGATGTGCCTAAACCCACCTACCACCCTATCGATCCACGGCTTGCGCATCCCGTCTTTCTGGCCAGTGTAGTGCCAGCCCGCCCGCCCGCCCGCTTGTTTTGTCGGTTGGCTTAGGCATATGGAGTTCATTCCCAGCAGCAGGATCGATAGCACGTAGAGGGGGCCCCGGCCGATCCCCGTCTTGCACATCCCGCCCCTCTGGCCGGCTGAGCGCCCGCACGCTCGTTTCGTGGGTTGACTTAGGCATACAGAGTTCATTCCCAGTCTAAGCATACGGATTTCATTCCCAGTCTAAGATCGGACCAGACCGAGGGTTACGGTAGCACATCCTGGGCTCGGGCATGTGCTGGTGCCGCATTTTTCTTCGTCGGGGCACCATCACTGGAGCATCGCCGGAAAACCTGATCGACGGCATTGGGGTTCCAGCGATTGGGGGCCGACGGGGTGTGTGCGCACATGATGTGCGATGGGTGCTGGTACTTAGCCCTTATATTGGCCCCCTATCCCTCATCAAACCTCAAAACTCACACCCCCTTAAAGAGCTTTTGAGATTTTACAGGTTTGATGCCAGTAGCCATTAAATTGTCTGAAATGGGGATACTTTTTTCAAATTGTCACAAAATCTTGTACACTTTGAGTTTTTAGCTGAATTTTTTTGTGCATGCCAACAAAAATACAAAGATCACGTCTACCAAGTTTGGGGCCAAAAAACCTTCCAAAAAAATTTTAAAAAATCCCGATTCATAAAAAGTTTCAAAAATCGTGAAAAATAGAAAACGAGTCGTCTTTCCATGAAACTTCACATGAAGGCTTAAGGGACCATTGTATGAATTTACAAACCATAAAAATGGCATTGGCACACAGAAATATGAAGATGTGCCTAAACCCACCTACCACCCTATCGATCCACGGCTTGTGCATCCCGTCTCTCTAGCCGACGTAGTGCCCACCAGCCCGCCCGCCCGCCCGCCCGTTTCGTCGGTTGGCTTAGGCATACGGAGTTCATTCCCAGTCTAAGATGGGATCAGATCGAGGGTTGTGGCAGTAGGATCGACAGCACGCAGAAGGGGACCCGGTCGATCCCCAGCTTGCGCATCCCGCCCCTCTGGCCGGCTGAGCGCCCACACGCTCATTTCGTGGGTTGACTTAGGCATACGGAGTTCATTCCCAGTCTAAGCATACGAAGTTCATTCCCAGTCTAAGATCGGATCGAACTAGGATTGTGGCAGCACATGCTGGGCTCGGGCATGTGCTGGTGCCGCATTTTTCTTCGCCGGAGCATCGTCGGAGAAGCTGACTGACGGCATTGGAGTTCCGGCGATCGGGGGGTGTGCGCACATGATGTGCAATGGGTACTTGGCCCTTATATTGGCCCCCTATCCCTCATCAAACCTCGAGAACTCACACCCCCTTAAAGAGCATTTGAGAATTTACAGGTTTGCTGCCAGTGGCCATTAAAGTGTCTAGAATGGGGACACCTTTTTCAAATTATCACAAAATCTTGTACACTTCGAGTTTTTAGTTGAATTTTTTTTTGCATGCCAAAAAAAATACAAGGGTCACGTCTACCAAGTTTGGGGCCAAAACACCTCCCAAAAAAATTTTAAAAAATCCTGAACCGTAAAAAGTTTTGAAAATCATGAAAAATAAAAAATGAGTCGTCTTGCCATGAAACATCACGTGAAGGCTTAAAGGACCATTGTATGAATTTACAAGCCATAAAAATGGCATTGGCATGCAGTAATATTAAGATGTGCCTAAACCCTCCTACCACCTTATCGATCCACGGCTTGCGCATCCCGTCTCTCTGGTCGGCGTAGAGCCCGCCTGCCCGCCCACCTGCTCGTTTCGTCGGTTGGCTTAGGCATACGTAGTTCATTCCCACTCTAAGATCGGACCGGACCGAGGGTTGTGGCAGCACATGCTGGGCTCGAGCATGTGCTGGTGCCGTATTTTTCTTCGTCGGGGCGCCATCGTCGGAGAACCTGACTGACGGCTTTGGGGTTCCGGCGATCGGGGGGCAGGGGGTGTGCGCACATGATGTGCAATGGGTGCTGGTACTTGGCCCTTATATTGGCCCCCTATCCCTCATCAAACCTCGAGAACTCACACCCCCTTAAAGAGCATTTGAGAATTTACAGGTTTGCTGCCAGTGGCCATTAAAGTGTCTGGAATAGGGACACCTTTTTCAAATTGTCACAAAATGTTGTACACTTCGAGTTTTTAGCTGAATTTTTTTGTGCATGCCAAAAAAAATACAAGGATCATGTCTACCAAGTTTGGCAAAAATGCCTTCCGAAAAAAGTTTAAAAAATCCTGAACCGCAAAAAGTTTCAAAAATCGTGAAAAATAGAAAATGAGTCATCTTATCATGAAACTTCACGTGAAGGCTTAAGGGACCATTGTATGAATTTACAAGCCAAAAAAATGGCATTGGCACATAGAAATATGAAGATGTGCCTAAACCCACCTACCACCCTATCGATCCACGATTTACGCATCCCGTCTCTCTGGCCGGCGTAGTGCCCGCCGCCCTACCCGCCCACTCATTTCGTCGGTCGGCTTAGGCATACAGAGTTCATTCCCAATCTAAGATTGGACCAGACCGAGGGTTATAGCAGCAGGATCGGTAGTACGCAGAGGGGGACCCGGCCGATCCCTGGCTTACGCATCCCGCCCCTCTGGCCAGCTGAGCGCCCGCACGCTCGTTTCGTGGGTTGACTTAGGCATATAGAGTTCATTCCCAGTCTAAGCATACGGAGTTCATTCCAGTCTAATATCAGACCAGACCGAGGGTTGCCGCAGCACATGCTGGGCTTGGACATTTGCTGGTGTCGCATTTTTCTTCATCGGGTCACCATCATCGGAGCATCGCCGGAGAACCTGACCGACGGCATTAGGGTTCCGACGATCGGAGGGGCCGGGGGGGTGTGCGTACATGATGTGCGATGGGTGCTGGTGCTTGGCCCTTATATTGGCCCCCTATCCCTAATCAAACCTCGAGAACTCACACCCCCTTAAAGAGCAATTGAGATTTTATAGGTTTGCTGCCAGTAGCAATTAAAGTGTCTGAAATGGGGACACTTTTTTCAAATGGTCACAAAATCTTGTACACTTCGACTTTTTAGCTTAATTTTTTTGTGCATGCCAAAAAAAATACAAGGATCACATCTACCAAGTTTGGGGCCAAAACTCTTTCAAAAAAAATTTAAAAAAATCCCGAACCGTACAAACTTTCAAAAATCGTGAAAAATAGAAAACGAGCCGTCTTGCCATGAAACTTCACGTGAAGGCTTAAGGGACCATTGTATGAATTTACAAGCCATAAAAATGGCATTGGCATGCAGAAATATGAAGATGTACCTAAACCCAGCTACCACCCTATCGATCCACAGCTTGCGCATCCCGTCTCTCTGGCCGACGTAGTACCTGCCCGCTCGCTCGCCCACTCGTTTCATCGGTTGGCTTAGGCATACAGAGTTCATTCCCAGTCTAAGATCCGACTGGACTAAGGGTTGCGGTAGTAGGATCGGTAGCACGTAGAGGTAGACCCGACCGATCCCCGGCTTGCGCATCCCACCCCTCTGGCGGGCTGAGTGCCTGCACGTTCATTTCGTGGGTTGACTTAGGCATATGGAGTTCATTCCCAGTCTAAGCATACGGAGTTCATTCCCAGTCTAAGATCAAACCAGATCGAGGGTTGCGGCAGCACATGCAAGGCTCAGGCATGTGCTGGAGCCGCATTTTTCTTCACCGGGGCACCATCACCGGAGAACCTGACCGACGGCATTGGGGTTCCGGCGATCGGGGGGGCCGGGGAGGGTGTGCGTACATGATGTGCGATGGGTGCTGGTACTTGGCCCTTATATTGGCCCCCTATCCCTCTTCAAACCTCGAGAACTCACACCCCCTTAAAGAGCATTTGAGATTTTACAAGTTTCTTGCCAGTAGCCATTGAAGTGTCTGAAATGGGGACACTTTTTTCAAATGGTCACAAAATCTTGTAGACATCGAGTTTTTAGCTGAAATTTTTTGTGCATGCCAACAAAAATACAAGGATCATGTCTACCAAGTTTGGGCTGAAAACACCTTCCAAAAAAATTTTGAAAAATCCTGAACCGCAAAAAGTTTTGAAAATCATGAAAAATAGAAAACGAGTCGTCTTGCCATGAAACTTCACGTGAAGGCTTAAAGGACCATTGTATGAATTTACAAGCCATAAAAATGGAATTGGCACGCAGAAATATAAAGATGTGCCTAAACCCACCTACCACCCTATCGATTCACGGCTTGCGCATCCCGTCTCTCTGGCCAGCGTAGTCCCCGCCCGCCCGCCGGCTCGCTCGTTTGATCGGTTGGCTTAGGCATACGGAGTTCATTCTCAGTGTAAGATCAGACCGGATTGAGGGTTACGGCAGCAGGATCGGCAGCACACAAAGGGGGACCCGACCGATCCCCAGCTTGCGCATCCCGCCCCTCTGGCCGGCTGAGCACCCGCACGCTCGTTTCATGGGTTGACATTGGCATACGGAGTTCATTCCCAGTCTAAGCATACGGAGTTCATTCCCAGCCTAAGATCGGATGGGTCCGAGGGTTGCGGTAGCACATGCTAGGCTCGGGCATGTGCTGGTGCCGCATTTTTCTTCGTCGGGGCACCATCACCGGAGCATCGTTGGAGAACCTGACCGATGGCATTAGGGTTCCGGCAATCGGGGGGCCTGGGGGGTGTGCACACATGATGTGTGATGGGTGCAGGTACTTGGCCCTTATATTGGCCCCCTATGCCTCATCAAACCTTGAGAACTCACATCCCCTTAAAGAGCATTTGAGATTTTACAGGTTTGCTGTCGGTAGCCGTTAAAGTGTCTGAAATGGGGACACTTTTTTCGAATGGTCACAAAATCTTGTACACTTCGAATTTTTAGCTTAATTTTCTTGTGCATGCCAAAAAAAATACAAGGATGATGTCTACCAAGTTTGGGGCAAAAAATCCTTCCAAAAAAATTTTAAAAAATCCCAAACCGCAGAAAGTTTCAAAAATCGTGAAAAATAGAAAATGAGTCATCTTGCCATGAAACTTCACGTGAAGGCTTAAAGGACCATTGTATGAATTTACAAGCCATAAAAATGGCATTGGCATGCAGAAATATGAAGATGTTCCTAAACCCACCTACCACCCTATCGATCCACGGCTTGCGCATCCCGTCTCTCTGGCCAGCGTAGTGCCCGCCCGTCCGCCCGCCTGCTCGTTTCGTCGGTTGGCTTAGGCATACGGAGTTCATTCCCAGTCTAAGCATATGGAGTTCATTCCCAGTCTAAGATTGAACCAGACCGAGGCTTGCGGCAGCACATGCTGGGCTCGGGCATGTGCTGGTGCCGCATTTTTCTTCGTCGGGGAACCTGACCGGCGGCATTGGGGTTCCGGCGATCGGGGGGGTGTGCGCACATGATGTGCGATGGGTGCAGGTATTTAGCCCTTATATTGGCCTCCTATGCCTCATCAAACCTTGAGAACTCACATCCCCTTAAAGAGCATTTTAGATTTTACAGGTTTGCTGCCGGTAGCTTTTAAAGTATCTGAAATGGGGACACTTTTTTCGAATGGTCACAAAATCTTGTAAACTTCGAGATTTTAGCTGAATTTTTTTGTGCATGCCAAAAAAAATACAAGGATCACATCTACCAAGTTTGGGCCAAAACGCCTTCCGAAAAAATTTTAAAAAATCCCGAATCGTAAAAAGTTTCAAAAATCATGAAAAATAGAAAATGAGTAGTCTTGCCATGAAACTTCACGTGAAGGCTTAAGGGACCATTGTATGAATTTACGAGCCATAAAAATGGCATTGGCATGTAGAAATATGAAGATGTGCCTAAACCCACCTACCACCCTATCGATCCACGGCTTGCGCATCCCGTCTCTCTGGCCGGCGTAGTGCCCGCCCCCTACCCGGCCGCTCGTTTCGTCGGTCGGCTTAGGCATGCGGAGTTCATTCCCAGTCTAAGATCGGACCAGACCGAAGGTTACGGTAGTAGGATTGGCAGCACGCAGAGGGGACCCGACCGATCCCCGGCTTACGCATCTCGCTCCTCTGGCCGGCTGAGCGCCCGTACGCTCGTTTCGTGGGTTGACTTAGGCATACGGAGTTCATTCCCAGTCTAAGCATACGGAGTTCATTCCCAGTCTAATATCGGACCAGACCGAGGGTTGCGGTAGCACATGCTGGGCTCGAGCATTTGCTGGTGTCACATTTTTCTTCGTCGGGTCACCATCGTTGGAGCATCGCCGGAGAACCTGACCGGCGGCATTGGAGTTGAATTTTTCTTCTTCACATTTTTAGTTGAATTTTTTTGTGCATGCCAACAAAAATACAACGATCACGTCTACCATGTTTGGGAATAAAACTCTTTAAGAAAAAATTTTAAAAAATCCTGAACCGCAAAACGTTTTGAAAATCGTGAAAAATAGAAAACGAGTCGTCTTGCCATGAAACTTCACGTGAAGGCTTAAAGACCATTGTATGAATTTACAAGCCATAAAAATGGGACCGGCGGCATTGGGGTTTCGGCGATCGGGGGGCTGGGGGGTGTCCGCCACATGATGTGCGATGGGTGCTGGTACTTGGCCCTTATATTGGCCCCTATCCCTCATCAAACCTCGAGAACTCACACCCCCTTAAAGAGCATTTGAGATTTTACAGGTTTGCTGCCAGTAGCCACTAAAGTGTCTGAAATGGGGACACTTTTTTCAAATGGTCACAAAATCTTGTACACTTCGAGTTTTTAGCTGAAATTTTTTATGCATGACAACAAAAATACAACGATCACGTCTACCAAGTTTGGGGCCAAAACTCCATCTGAAAGGATTTTAAAAAATCCCGAACGGTAAAAACTTTTAAAAATCATGAAAAATAGAAAACGAGTCATCTAGCCATGAAACTTCACGTGAAGGCTTAAAGGACCATTGTATGAATTTACAAGCCATAAAAATGGCATTGGCATGCAAAAATATGAAGATTTGCCTAATCCCACCTACCACCCTATCGATCCACGGCTTGCGCATCTCGTCTCTCTGGCCGGGGTAGTGCCCGCCCGCCCACCCGCCCGCTCGTTTTGTCAGTTGGCTTAGACATACGGAGTTCATTCCCAGTCTAAGATCGGACCAGACCGAGGATTACGGTAGCAGGATCGGCAGCACGTAGAGGGGATCCGACCGATCCTCGGCTTGCGCATCCCGCCCCTCTGGCCGACTGAGCTCCCGCACGCTCGTTTCATGGGTTGACTTAGGCATACGGAGTTCATTCCCAGTCTAAGCATATAGAGTTCATTCCCAGTCTAAGATCAGACCGGACTGAGGGTTGCGGCAGCACATGCTTGGCTCAAGCATGTGCTGGTGCCACATTTTTTTACGTCGGGGCACCATCGTCGGAGCATCACCGGAGAACCTGACTAACGGCATTGGGGTTCCGACGATCGGGGGGGCTGGGTGGTGTGGCACATGATGTGCGATGGGTGCTGGTACTTGGCTCTTATATTGGCCCTCTATCCCTCATCAAACCTCGAGAACTCACACCCCTAAAAGAGCATTTGAGATTTTACAGGTTTACTGCTAGTAGCCATTAAAGTGTCTGAAATGGGGACATTTTTTTCAAATGGTCACAAAATCTTGTACACTTTGCGTTTTTAGCTGAATTTTTTTGTGCATGCCAACAAAAATACAAGGATCACGGCTACCAAGTTTGGGTCCAAAACTCCTTCCAAAAAACTTTTAAAAAATCCCGAACAGCAAAAAGTTTCAAAAATTGTGAAAAGTAGAAAACGAGTCGTCTTGCCATGAAGCTTCACGTGAAGGCTTAAGGGACCATTGTATGAATTTCCCAGCCATAAAAATGGCATTGGCATGCAAAAATATGAAGATGGGCCTAAACCCACCTACCACCCTATCGATCCACGGCTTGCGCATCCCGTCTCTCTGGCCGACGTAGTGTCCGCCCACCCGCCCGCCCGCTCGTTTCATCGATTGGCTTAGGCATACGGAGTTCATTCCCAGTCTAAGATTAGACCGGACCAAGGGTTGTGGTAGCAAGATGGGTAGCACGCAAAGGGGGACCCGATCGATCCTCGGGTTGCGCATCCCGGCCCTCTGGCCGACTGAGCGCCCATACGCTCATTTCATGGGTTGACTTAGGCATACGGAGTTCATTCCCAGTCTAAGATTGGATCAGACCGAGGGTTGTGCCAGCACATGCTGGTGCCACATTTTTCTTTGCCGGTGCACCATCGCCGGAGCATCATCGGAGAACCTGACCGGCGGCATTGAGGTTCCGGTGATCGGGGGGGCTGGGGGGTGTGCGCACATGATGTGTGATAGGTGCTGGTACTTGGCCCTTATATTGGCCCCCTATGCCTCATCAAACCTCGAGAACTCACACCCCCTAAAAGAGCATTTGAGATTTTACAGGTTTGCCGCCAGTAGCCATTAAAGTGTCTGAAATGGGGACACTTTTTTCAAATGGTCACAAAATCTTGTACACTTCGAGTTTTTAGCTGAATTTTTTTGCGCATGCCAACAAAAATACAAGGATCACGGCTACCAAGTTTGGGGCCAAAACTCCTTCGAAAAAAAGTTTAAAAAATCCCGAACCGCAAAAAGTTTTGAAAATCGTGAAAAGTAGAAAAGGAGTCATCTTGCCATAAAACTTCACGTGAAGGCTTAAGGGACCATTGTAAGAATTTCCAAGCCATAAAAATGGCATTGGCACGCAGAAATATCAAGATGTGCCTAAACCCACCTACCACCCTATCGATCCACGGCTTGCGCATCCCGTCTCTCTGGCCGGCGTAGTGTCCGCCCGCCCGCCCGCCCGCTTGTTTCGTCGGTTGGCTTTGGCATATGGAGTTCATTGCCAGTCTAAGATTGGACCGAACAAAGGGTTGCGGTAGCAAGATGGGTAGCATGCAAAGGGGGACCCGATCAATCCTCGGCTTACGCATCCCGACCCTCTGGCCGACTGAGCGCCCGCACGCTCGTTTCGTGGGTTGACTTAGGCATACGGAGTTCATTCCCAGTCTAAGCATATGAGTTCATTCCCAGTCTAAGATTGGATCAGACCGAGGGTTGTGCCAGCACATGCTGGGCTCGGGCATGTGCTGGTGCCGCATTTTTCTTCGCCAGGGCACAATCGCCAGAGCATCACCGGAGAACCTGACCAACGGCATTGGGGTTCCGGCGATCGGGGGGGCTGGGGGGGTGTACGCACATGATGTGTGATGGGTGCTGGTATTTGGCCCTTATATTGGCCCCCTATGCCTCATCAAACGTTGAGAACTCACACCCCCTAAAAGAGCATTTGAGATTTTATAGGTTTGCTGCCAGTAGCCATTAAAGTGTTTGAAATGGAGACACTTTTTTCAAATGGTCACAAAATCTTGAACACTACGAGTTTTTAGTTGAATTTTTTTGTGCATGCCAAGAAAAATACAAGGATCACGTGAAGGCTTAAGGGACCATTGTATGAATTTACAAGCCATAAAAATGGCATTGGCACGCAGAAATATGAAGATGTGCCTAAACCCACCTACCGCCCTATCGATCGATGGCTTGTGCATCCCGTTTCTCTAGCCGGCGTAGTGCCCACCCGCCCGCCCACCCGCTCGCCCGCTCGTTTAGTCGGTTGGCTTAGGCATACGGAGTTCATTCCCAGTCTAAGATCAGACCGGACTGAGGGTTACAGCAGCAGGATCTACAGCACGCAGAAGGGGACCAGGCCGATCCCCGGCTTGCGTATCCCGCCCCTCTGGCGGGCTGAGCGCCCGCACGCTTGTTTCGTGGGTTGGTTTAGGCATACGGAGTTCATTCCAAGTCAACCATATGGAGTTCATTGCAAGTCTAAGATCAGACCAGACGGAGGGTTACGATAGCACATGCTGGGCTCGGGCATGTGCTGGTGCCGCATTTTTCTTCGTCGGGGCACCATCGTCGGAGCATCGCCGAGGAACCTGACCGACGGCATTGGGGTTCCAGCGATCGGGGGGCCGGGGGGTGTGCGCACATGATGTGCGATGGGTGCTGATACTTGGCCCTTATATTGGCCCCCTATCCCTCATCAAACCTCGAGAACTCACACCCCCTTAAAGAGCATTTCAGATTTTACAGGTTTGCTGCCAGTAGCCATTAAAGTGTCTAAAATGGGGACACTTTTTTCAAATGGTCACAAAATCTTGTACACATCGAGTTTTTAGCTGAATTTTTTTTATGCATGCCAACAAAAATACAAGGATCACATCTACCAAGTTTGGGGCCAAAACTCCTTCCAAAAAAATTTAAAAAAATCCCAAACCGCAAAAAGTTTAGAAAATCGTGAAAAATAGAAAACGAGTCGTCTTCCCATGAAACTTCACATGAAGGCTTAAGGGACCATTGTATGAATTTACAAGCCATAAAAATGGTATTGGCACATAAAAATATGAAGAGGTGCCTAAACCCACCTACCAGCCTATCGATCCACGGCTTGCGCATCCCGTTTCTCTGGCCGGCATAGTGCCCGCCCGCTCATTTCGTCGGTTGGCTTAGGCATACAGAGTTCATTCCCAGTCTAAGATCAGACCAGTTTGAGTGTTGTGGCAGCAGGATCAGCAGCACGCAGAAGGGACCCGGTCGATCCCCGACTTGCGCATCCCGCCCCTCTGGCTGGCTGAGCGCACGCACCCTCGTTTCGTGGGTTGACTTAGGCATACGGAGTTCATTCCCAGTGTAAGATCGGACCGGACCGAGGGTTGTGGCAGCACATGCTAGGCTCGGGCATGTGGTGGTGCCACATTTTTCTTCGTCGGGGCACCATCATCGGAGCATCGCCAGAGAACCTGACCGGCGGCATTAGGGTTCCGACGATCGGGGGGTAGGGGGTGTGCGCACAGGATGTGCGATGGGTGCTGGCACTTGGCCCTTATATTGGCCCCCTATCCCTCATCAAACCTCTAAAACTCACACCCCCTTAAAGAGCATTTGAGATTTTACAGGTTTGCTGCCAATAGCCATTAAAGTGTCTGAAATGGGGACACCTTTTTCAAATGGTCACAAAATCTTGTACACTTCGAGTTTTTAGCTGAATGTTTTTGTGCATGCCAAAAAAAATACAAGGATCATGTCTACCAAGTTTGGGGCCAAAAATCCTTCCGAAAAAATTTTAAAAAATCCCAAACCGTAAAAAGTTTCAAAAATCATGAAAAATAGAAAGCGAGTCGTCTTGCCATGAAACTTCACGTGAAGGCTTAAGGGACCATTGTATGAATTTACAAGCCATAAAAATGGCATTGGCATGCATAAATATGAAGATGTGCCTAAACCCACTTACCACCCTATCGATCCACAGCTTGCGCATCCCGTCTCTCTGGCTGGCATAGTGCCCGCCCGCCCGCTCTTTTTGTCGGTTGGCTTAGGCATACAGAGTTCATTCCCAGTCTAAGATCAGACCAGACTGAGGGTTGCGGCAGCAAGATGGGCAGCACGCAAAGGGGGACCCGATCGATCCCCGGCTTGCGCATCCCGCCCCTTTGGTGACTAAGCGCCCGCACGTTCATTTCGTGGGTTGACTTACGCATACGGAGTTCATTCCCAGTCTAAGCATACGAAGTTAATTCCCAGTCTAAGATCGGACCAGACCGAGGGTTGCGGCAGCACATGCTGGGCTCAGGCATCTGCTGGAGCCGCATTTTTCTTCGTCGGGGCACCATCGCCGAAGCATCATCGGAGAACCTGACCGGCGGCATTGCGGTTCCGGCGATCGGGGGGTCGGGGGGTGTGCGCACATGATGTGCGATGGGTGCTGGTACTTGGCCCTTATATTGGCCCTCTATCACTCATCAAACCTCGAGAACTCACTCCCCCTAAAAGAGCATTTGAGATTTTACAGGTTTACTGCCAGTAGCCATTAAAGTGTCTAAAATGGGGACACTTTTTTCAAATGGTCACAAAATCTTGTACACTTCGAGTTTTTAGCTGAATTTTTTTGTGCAAGCGAACAAAAATACAAGGATCACGTCTATCAGGTTTGGGGCCAAAACTCCTTCCAAAAAAATTTTAAAAAATCCCGAACCTCAAAAAGTTTCAAAAATCATGAAAAATAGAAAACGAGTCGTCTTGCCATGAAACTTCACGTGAAGGCTTAAGGGACTATTGTATGAATTTACAAGCCATAAAAATGCCATTGGCATGCAGAAATATGAAGATGTGCCTAAATCCACCTACCACCCTATCGATCCACGGCTTACGCATCCCGTCTCTCTGGCCCGCCTAGTGCCCGCCCGCCCGTCCGCTCGTTTCGTCGGTTGGCTTAGGCATACGGAGTTCATTCCCAGTCTAAGATCAGACCGTACTGAGGGTTACGGCAGCAGGATCGGTAGCACGTAGAGGGGGACCCGGCCTATCCTCGGCTTGCGCATCCCGCCCCTCTGGCCGACTGAGTGCCCGCACGCTCATTTCGTGGGTTGACTTAGGCATACGGAGTTCATTCCCAGTCTAAGCATACGGAGTTCATTCCCAGTTTAAGATCGGACCGAACCGAGGGTTGCGGTAGCACATGTTGGGCTCGGGCATGTGCTGGTGCCGCATTTTTCTTCGTCGGAGCATCGTCAGAGAACCTGACCGATGGCATTGGGGTTCCGGCGATCGGGGAGGCCGGGGGGCAGTGTGCGCACATCATGTGAGATGGGTGCTGGTACTTGGCCCTTATATTGGCCCCCTATCCCTCATCAAACCTCAAGAACTCAAACCCCCTTAAAGAGCATTTAAGATTTTACAGGTTTGCTGCCAGTAGCCATCAAAGTGTTTGAAATGGGGACATTTTTTTCAAATGGTCACAAAATCTTGTACACTTCGAGTTTTTAGCTGAATTTTTTTGTGCATGCTAAAAAAAATAAAAGGATCACATCTACCAAGGTTGGGGCCAAAATTCCTTCCAAAAAAATTTTAAAAAATCTCAAACCGTAAAAAGTTTCCAAAATCGTGAAAAATAGAAAACGAGTCGTCTTGCAATGAAACTTCATGTGAAGGCTTAAGGGACCATTGTATGAATTTACAAGCCATAAAAATGGCATTGGCATGCAAAAATACAAAGATGTGCCTAAACCCACCTACCACCTATCGATCCACGGCTTGCGCATCCCGTCTCTTTGGCCGGTGTAGTGCCCGCTCGCCTGCCCGCCCGCTCGTTTCGTCTGTTGGCTTAGGCATACGGAGTTCATTCCCAATCTAAGATCAAACCAGATCGAGGATTGCAGCAGCAGGATTGACAGCATGCAGAGTGGGACCTGACCGATCCCCGGCTTCGTATCCCGCCCCTCTGGCCGGCTGAGCGCCCGTACGCTCGTTTCATGGGTTGACTTAGGGATACGAAGTTCATTCCCAGTCTAAGCATACGAGTCATCCCAGGGACCAAAGGGTTGCGGCAGCATATGCTGGGCTCGAGCATGCTGGTGCCACATTTTTCTTCGTCGAACCATTGCCAGAGCATCATCGGAGAACCTGATCGGCATTGTGGTTCCAGCGATTGGGGGCGGGGGGGGCGGTGCGCGCACATGATGTGCGATGGGTGCTGGTACTTGGCCCCTATGTTGGCTTCCTATCCCTCATCAAACCTCGAGAACTCACACCCCCTTAAAGAGCATTTGAGATTTTACAGGTTTGCTGCCAGTAGCCCTTAAAGTGTCTGAAATGGGGACACTTTTTTCAAATGGTCACAAAATCTTGTACACTTCGAGTTTTAGCTGAATTTTTTTTGTGCATGCCAGAAAAATACAGGGATCACGTCTACCAAGTTTGGGGCCAAAACTTCAAAAAATTTTAAAAAATCTCGAACCGTAAATAGTTTCGAAAATCGTGAAAAATAGAAAACGGGTCGTCTTGCAATGAAACTTCACGTGAAGGCTAAGGACCATTGTATGAATTTACAAGCCATAAGAAAGGCATTGGCAGGCAAAAATATGAAGAAATGCCTTAACCCATCTACCACCCTATCGATCCACGGCTTGCGCATCCCGTCTCTCTGGCCAACGTAGTGCCCGACCGTCCATTTGTTTCGTTGGTTGGCTTAGGCATACGGAGTTCATTCCAGTCTAAGATCGGACCAGACTTAGGGTTATGGCAGCAGGATCGATAGCACGCAGAGGGGGAACCGGTCGATCCCCGACTTACGCATCCCGCCCCTCTGGCTGGCTGAACGCCTGCATGCTCGTTTCGTGGGTTGACTTAGGCATATGGAGTTCATTCCCAGTCTAAGCATAAGGAGTTCATTCCTAGTCTAAAATCGGACCAGACCGAGGGTTACAGCAGCACATGCTCGGCTCGAGCATGTTCTGGTGTCGTATTTTTCTTTGCCAGGGCACCATCGCCAGAGCATCGCCGGAGAACCTGACCGGTGGCATTGGGGTTCCGGCGATCGGGGGGGTCGGGGGGTGTGCGCACATGATGTGCGATGGGAGTTGGTACATGGCCCTTATATTGGCCCCCTATCCCTCATCAAACCTCAAGAACTCACACCCCCTTAAAGAGCATTTGAGATTTTATAGGTTTGCTGCCAGTAGCCATTAAAGTGTCTAAAATGGGGACACTTTTTTCAAATGGTCACAAAATCTTGTACACTTCGAGTTTTTAGCTGAATTTTTTTGTGCATGCCAAAAAAAATACAAGTATCATGTCTACCAAGTTTGGGGCCAAAAATCCTTCCAAAAGAATTTTAAAAAATCCCAAACCGTAAAAAGTTTCAAAAATCATGAAAAATAGAAAACGAGTCGTCTTGCCATGAAACTTCACGTGGAGGCTTAAGGGACCATTGTATGAATTTACAAGCCATAAAAATGGCATTTGCATGCAGAAATATGAAGATGTGCCTAAACCCGCCTACCACCCTATCGATCCACGGCTTGCGCATCCCGTCTCTCTGGCTGGGGTAGTGCCCGCCCGCCCGTTTCGTCGGTTGGCTAAGGCATACGGAGTTCATTCCTAGTCTAAGATCAGACCAGATTGAGCATTATAGTAGTAGGATTGACAGCATGCAGAGGGGGACCCAGTCGATGCCTGGCTTGCGCATCCCGCCCTTCTGGCCGGCTGAGCACCCGAACGTTCATTTCGTGCGTCGACTTAGGCATACGGAGTTCATTCCCAGTCTAAGCGTAACGAGTTCATTCCCAGTCTAAGATTGGATTGGACTGAGGGTTGTGACAGCACATGCTGGGCTCTGGTATGTGCTGGTGCCGCCTTTTCCTTTCATCGGGGCACCATCGCCGGAGAACCTGACCAGCGGCGTTGGGGTTCCGGCGATCGGGGGGCCGGGGGGTGTGCGCACATGATGTGCGATGGGTGCTGGTACTTGGCCCTTATATTGGCCCCGTATCCCTCATCAAACCTCCAGAACTCAAACCCCTTAAAGAGCATTTGAGATTTTATAGGTTTGCTGCCAGTAGCCATTAAAGTGTCTGAAATGGGGACACTTTTTTCAAATGGTCACAAAATCTTGTACACTTTGAGTTTTTAGTTGAATTTTTTTGTGCATGCCAAAAAAAATATAAGGATCATGTCTACTAAGTTTGGGGCTAAAAATCCTTCCAAAAAAATTTTAAAAAATCTCAAACCGCAAAAAGTTTCCAAAATCGTGAAAAATAGAAAACGAGTCGTCTTGCAATGAAACTTCATGTGAAGGCTTAAGGGACCATTGTATGAATTTACAAGCCATAAAAATGCCATTGGCATGCAAAAATATAAAGATGTGCCTAAACCCACCTACCACCTATCGATCCACGGCTTGCGCATCCCGTCTCTCTGGCCGCGTAGTGCCCGTCCGCCCCTTCATTTCGTCGGTTGGCTGAGGCATACGGAGTTCATTCCCAGTCTGAGATCAGACGGGACTGAGGGTTACAGCAGCAGGATCGGCAGCACGCAAAAGGGGAACCGACCGATCCCCGGCTTGCGCATCCCGCCCCTCTGGTTGGCAGAGCGCCCGCATGCTCGTTTCATGGGTTGACTTAGGCATACGGAGTTCATTACCAGTCTAAGATCTGACCGGACCAAGGGTTGTGACAGCACATGCTGGGCTCGTGCATGTGCTGGTGCCGTATTTTTCTTCACCGGGGCACCATCATCGGAGCTTCACTGGAGAACCTGACCGGCGGCATTGGGGTTCCAGGGATCGAGGGGGCCGAGGGGCTGCGTGCGCACATGATGTGTGATGGGTGCTGGTACTTGGCCCTTATATTGGCCCCTTATCCCTCATCAAACCTCAAGCACTAACTCCCCCTTAAAGAGCATTTGAGATTTTACAGGTTTGCTACCAGTAGCCTTTAAAGTGTCTGAAATGGGGACACTTTTTTCAAATGGTCACAAAATCTTGTACACTTCGAGTTTTTAGCTGAATTTTTTTGTACATACCAAAAAAAATACGAGGATCACATCTACCAAGTTTGGGGCCAAAACTCCTTCCGAAAAAATTTTAAAAAATCCCAAACCGTAAAAAGTTTCAAAAATCATGAAAAATAGAAAACGAGTCGTCTTGCCATGAAACTTCACGTGAAGGCTTAAGGGACCATTGCATGAATTTACAAGCCATAAAAATGGCATTGGCATGCAGAAATATGAAGATGTGCCTAAACCCACCTACCACCCTATCGATCCACGGCTTGCACATCCCGTCTCCCAGGCCGACGTAGTGCCCGCCCGCCCGCCCGCTCGTTTCATTGGTTGGCTTAGGCATACGGATTTCATTTCCAGTCTAAGATTTGATCAGATTGAGGGTTACGGTAGCAGGATCGGCAACACATAGAGGGGGACTCGGCCGATCCTCAGCTTGCGCATCCCACCCCTCTGGCCGACTGAGCGCCCGCACGCTCATTTCATGGGTTGACTTAGGCATACGGAGTTCTTTCCCAGTCTAAGCGTATGGAGTTCATTCCCAGTCTAAGATCGGACTGGACCGAGGGTTACGGCAGCACATGCTATGCCCGGGCATGTACTGGTGCTGCATTTTTCTTCACCGGGGCACCATCGTCGGAGAACCTGACCGACGACATTGGGGTTTCGACGATTGGGGGGGCCGGGGGGGTGTGCGCACATGATGTGCAATGGGTGCTGGTATTTGGCCCTTATATTGGCCCCTTATCCCTCATCAAACCTCGAGAACTCACACCCCCTTAAAGAGCATTTGAGATTTTACAAGTTTGCTGCCAGTAGCCATTAAAGTGTCTGAAATGGGGACACTTTTTTCAAATGGTCACAAAATCTCGTACACTTTGAGTTTTTAGCTGAATTGTTTTGTGCATGCCAACAAAAATACAAGGATCACGTCTACCAAGTTTGGGGCCAAAACTCCTTCCGAAAAAATTCTAAAAAATCTTGAACCGTAAAAAGTTTTGAAAATTGTGAAAAATAGAAAACGAGTCGTCTTGCCATGAAACTCACGTGAAGGCTTAAGGGACCATTATATGAATTTACAAGCAATAAAAATGGCATTGGCATGCAGAAATATGAAGATGTGCCTAAACCCACCTACCACCCTATCGATTCACGGCTTGCGCATCCCGTCTCTCTGGTCGACATAGTGCCTGCCCGCCCACCCGCCCGCTCATTTTATCGATTGGCTTCGACATACAGAGTTCATTCCTAGTCTAAAATCAGACCAGACCGAGGGTTGCGGCAGCATGATCGGCAGCACGCAGTGGGGGACTCGGCTGATCCCCAGCTTATGCATCCTGCCCCTCTGGTCGATTGAGTGCCCGCACGCTCATTTCATGGGTTGACTTAGGCATACGGAGTTCATTCCCAGTCTAAGCATACGGAGTTAATTCCCAGTCTAAGATCGGATTGGACCGAGGGTTACGGTAGCACATGCTGGGATCGGGCATGTCCTGGTGCCGTATTTTTCTTCGTCGGGGCACCATCATCGAGCATCACCGAAGAACCTGTCCGGTAGTGTCATAACGTCTAGATCCGAGGATCTATCGCTAGACATTGACTTAAGGGAGTCGCCACCAATCTTTTTTATATAGGTACGATTGGCCACTTAAAGAATCTGTCCTTTTAGGGAACACCTAAGTTTAAGGGTCCCTAAAAGAATAGGTTTAGGTCTACAAACCAGAATAGGGTTCAGGAGTTCGGTTACGTGTGAGGAAGGTTATAGCACCCTCACAACGCCCATCAAAAGATGGTACCAGCTGAAATTTGTGTTATCCAAAAAGCCTTAAAATTTTACCAAGTAATTAATTATTGGAAATTATTCTCAATTAACTCTAATACTTTTAGCAGAAAATTGAGAAAATTCCCTCACCTTAAGAGTATGCAAGAAAAACTACTGCTTCACTTGCGGAGGCTCCATCATCGGATTAGTTAAAGAAAAATCAAAATCAAAATCAAAATAGAAAGAAAGGAAAGAATGATTGTTCTTGTGTAGGGAAAATTGATACTTTCAACTTTTCCCCAAAAATACTTTTTTTGGAAATTTATTTTTAAGAAAAATTGATACTTTCAACTTTTCCTCAAAAACCCTTTTTTCAAAATTTATTTTTAAAGAAAATTGATACTTTCAACTTTTCCCTAAAAATATTTTTTTTGGAAATTTTGATTTTTATTTAAAGAAAATAGAATAATAAAAATAGAAAAATAAAGAAAAGTAAAACAAAATTAAAATTAAAATTAAGATAAAAAGAATATTAAATAAACCTAATCTAATAAATAAAAAAAACAAATAAATAAATAAATGAAAATAAAAAAAATTCAAAAAAAAAAAAAAACCTGGAGCGGCTCGGATCGCGGCTCGGCTCGGCTCGACTCAAGGAAGAGAAACGGCTCGGGGGGCAGCTTGGGAAGCTCGGCTCGGCTTGGCTCGGAGGGGGGCTGGCATGCGCGGGTCAGGAAGTGGGTCGACGCTCGGGTCGGGTTGGGTCACGGTAAAACGCGCGGATCTTTTGGGTCACTTAAGGCCAAAACGACGTCGTTTTGAGAGGGTATAAAAGGCACTTCCCTCTGTTTTTCGGCAGAACGCTCCTCCCCTCTCTCTCTCTTCTTCCTTTTTCCTCTCCCTTCTCTCTAAAAGGTCGAAGAACTCCGATTGAAGATTCACCAGATTCTGGGTTTTGTCGTCGAAATCTGGGTTTTTTCACCGGAAGTTCACCGGAAGTTCGCCGGAAGGTCACCGGTTTCTGGGATTCTTTTTTAGAAACTGGGCAGGTCGCCGGAAACTTCAAGGTTGGTCAGAATTTTCGTCGAAAAATTCAAACTTTGCCGGAAACTTCACCGGAATCTGGAATTTTCTAGAAATTCTTAGAAAAAAAATGCCAAAAATCTGTAAAAAATTTCTTCTAATTCCCAGAACCCTTCTACACCTTTTCTTAGCCTTCTATACGCCTCTTTTCCCTTAAATCAATAGCTTTTGCTTACTGTTTTTCTTCTGTCCAGCATTCTGTTCTAGAGGTCCCTTTTATAGGGATTGATCATGAGTTCCTGATCAATCCCAATTCCTCCTTGGACGGGAATTCAATCTTTGAATCCAATCTAGACTCTCTTGATTGAATTCCCCTTCACAGTGGGATTCTTCCACTTTCAATCCCAGCCCTCCAAAATCAAATAAAAAAAATAATAGATAATTAGAAAAGATAGGATAGATAAAAAATAATAATATTATTATCAGATATACAAAAAATCAGATAAACGGAACAAGAATTATTAACAGATAATACAATAAGATAAATCAAAAAAATATTACAAGAAAAATAATAAAAATAATAATAATAATAAATAAATTATAATATATAATAAATATAGAACTATATAAATAAAATACATATAAATATTAACAGAAAAAAAATAAATAAATAAGTAAAAATATACATATAATAATAAATAATAAAATACATAAAATACAAAAGAAAAGAAACGAAAAAAAAGGAAAAAAAAATACAAAGTAAAAATTGCATTGGGCTTACCCATTTGGGCCAGGCCCAATTGATCTGGGCCAGGACCCAATTGGGTGTCTACAGCTGCCCCTCTTTGCACATTTTTTGTGAAACAAAAATTGCGCAAAGACGTAGACACCTAATCAAGACTCAACTCAACATTGTCATTTTTTGTTTTTTTTTTGTTTTTTGTTTTTTGTTTTTTGTTTTTTTTTTACCAAAGCTCCTCTAAACAGAGGCTCAACGACTTTGAGAAACATAAATTGCTCCTCTAAACAGAGGCACCACGACTTTTGAAAATAAATTGCTCCTCTAAACAGAGGCACCACGACTTTGAAAAATAAATTGCTCTTCTAAACAGAGGCACCACGACTTTGAGAAAGTAAATTGCTCCTCTAAACAGAGGCACCACGACTTTGAAAAATAAATTGCTCCTCTAAACAGAGGCACCACGACTTTTGGAAAGTAAATTGCTCCTCTAAACAGAGGCACCACGACTTTGAAAAATAAATTGCTCCTCTAAACAGAGGCACCACAACTTTGAGAAAGTAAATTGCTCCTCTAAACAGAGGCACCACGACTTTGGAAAATAAATTACTCCTCTAAACAGAGGCACCACGACTTTTGGAAAGTAAATTGCTCCTTGACAATCATGTCCAAAGGAGTTGAAAGTTGTGTTTGAAGGAATTTCAGGGGATTATGCCCAAAGGTCTTATAAATCAACCCTGATACCAAAAGACATCCTATTTCAAGGATTCAGAACTTACCTGACAAGCCTTTTTTTCAATTTTACAAAATATCTTCATATCTGTCTTCTCCATGTGGGATGTTGGAACACCCTTGCTTCTTGAATTTATACACTCTACTTTCCTGAAAGTAGTGTGTGCTATGCAAATGCATATGAATTTCAATGCATGCTATGCAAATGTTAGCCAAATAATTCCTATTCAATGTATGGTACTCAAGTTTCTCAAGCTCTTCTTGGGCATCAAGCTTTTTCATTCTTCAGAGATCCAATTACACTGCTCTTCTAAGATCAAAATAGTGTAGCTCTTAATTATTTTTTTCCACTCACATTCTTCCTTGTTCAGTTTCTCAATACTTTGGAATAAGCTTCATCAATCGATCATCACTTGACCATCATTCAATGAATTTTTCAGCACTAACAAATTTCAAAACAAGTTTCATCCACCATCACTGGGTCATTACTCATAGGTGTCTCAGCATTAACCATTCCAAAACAAACTTTGTCCACTGATTGTTCTCATCATTCAATCATAACTTGCAAATCATATCGACCAATTCATCATTGTACTCATCACTTGGTTATACCACTTTTCAAGATTTGCCCCATTATATTCTCCATTTGGTCACATCATATATCCTTCCAAATCATCTTTTTTAGGTTTCTACCATTTCTTCATTTTGCTACCACCATCATCTTAGATTTTCTTTTCAAATGAATGCAAGACTCTTTTAAGCACATATTCATTCATTCATTATCATTTCAATTCTTGACAAATACAATGCAATCAAGCATTTTCTCAATTCATTCTAGGGGTGAAACAATAAGAGAACACAAGGTGAATTATGGTAAAGATAATCAATGAAGATCTATTTTGGTACAAAACAAATGGGAAAGAAAATAAATTGGACATATGTCATTGGGATGGATGGTATGTCCAAATGATGAATATCCAGACAATTCTCAACATTAATCTAGCATTCTTTTTCAAAAACTCATTCCATTTACTGTTGAAGTCAACTTGAGCTTGGTGAACTTTGCCCCAGTCTTTGAGGGATCTTCAGATGTCTTTGATCTTCCATTTATGTGAGCCGTTTGACCTGGATCTTTTTCTATCAACCTTTCAGGTTTTTAATTTGAATCTCCTTTTTTTCATTTTCTCATTTCTTTCTTTTTCTTTTTTCTTTCTTTTTTATTCCTTTTTTCATCATCTTTTTTCTCTTTTCTCATTTTTCATCCATTGTTGATATCTTTCATACATCAAACTTTAGAGCTGATTCCATTGCTTCCTCATGAGCATACCTTCGCTCAACATATGATCATTCAAGTTGAGTATTCACATTTGATCCAAATGGACTTTTCAAGGTTGTAATGTAGGCCAAGGTGAAGGGTCATAAAAAAAATGGATATAATAGGCTCAAAACACGTATTAAAAAGGTTCAACACCAAAGGATCATTTGATATAACTTGGCATTTTACCCCCACATTGTTTCACTATTTACTTTCTTCACACAAAGGATTCTCATTACTTTGCCCCAAGTCATGTGTGGCATTTTTTCTTTTTTTTTTTTGAGATCTTTTTGTGATTTTTTCAAAAATTACCCCCCAGTGTAGAGCGTGATCCTTGGTTAGGGTTCTTCAGAAAAAGAAATCATAACAGGCTCAAAGGGGTAGCAATAAATGGTTTTTCGAATGGTAAAAGAAAGATGGCCATTTTTCATCTCAACTGTGAATACCTTTTTTGAACATCATCTATTGAACAAAGCTCATGAATCTGTATAAAAGATTACACATCTTCAAGACATATCTATTTCACCTCCGGTAACAGCCTATTTTTGCTCAAATCATCTTTTCATATTAAATGTGGATGAGTTCTCAAAATTAAATCCCAGAATTATTGTTATCATTGTCTAAATATTCATCATCTGAAATTTAAGAATGGGAATGTAAAGTTATGAAAGGTAACGGAGCATGGAGTAATGGTCAAGTGAAAGAGAAAAATGTAATGAAATGCATTGACTTGCCTTTATTAAAATGATAACAAGTGAAGTCATATTGCAAAAAGAAATCTAACATTATTTGAAAAGAAATCCTAAAATGACAGAAGAAACCTTCAACCAGCCTTATCTCCATTTTTTAAAATTGTCCCCCTATGCGATCAGGTGAAGAATCTCTATTGACATCTTGCCCCTCAATTCATTGTGACTCTCCGGACCTTTTCTGTTCTTGACTTTCACTCAGAGCGCTAACATTAGATGTTGTTGCTTTTCTTTGATCAAAACTTACCATTCCATCATTGATCAATCGTTGCACCTTATACTTTAAAGCAGTGCAATTTTTAGTATAATGGCCAGTAATTCCATAGTGATAGTCGCAGTGGGCTGTAGGATCATACCACTTTGGGTAGGGTGGTTTAAGTGGCTCCACATGGCTGGGGGCAATCAAATGGCTATTATAGAGTTCTCGATATGACTCTGTATAAGTCATATGGATTGGATCAAATACAGGTTTTTCTCGAGTAGTTCGTTGTTCTCGTGAACCACTTGCTGGGTTAATAGGGCGAACTTGGGTTCTTGCAGGAGCTTGAATGTTGAGGCTGTATATAAGATCTTGAGGGCTATAAATTGATCGGTATGTGGATGAATAAGGTGGTTGTAGGCCAGCTGGTATGGGTAGGATGAGACATTATTCACAGTAGGATAGTATGGAGAGTAACCTTGGGATGGATAGGGTTGATAACCCCTGAATTGTTGTCTATCAAAGCTCACAGCTTGAGCTTCTTTCTTTTTTGATGTCTTCTTAGTTTCTCCTCCTTTTAACTTGCCATTTTTTATGGCACTTTCAATAATTTCTCCAGAGATCAGCATGTCGACAAAATTCTTTGTTGCATTCCCTATCATCTTTTCATAATAGAGAGGTTTTAAAGTGCTAACAAACAGCACTGTAGTTTCTTTCTCGGTCAGTGGAGGTTGTACCTGTGAAGCTATATCTCTCCATCTCTGGGCGTATTCTTTAAAAGACTCATTTGCCTTTTTCTCTAGATTCTGTAAAGACAAATGATCAGGAGCCAAATCGATAATGTGTCGATATTGACTGATGAAGTCATGAGCCATATCGCTCTAAGAGCGAATGTGGGTCCTATCCAACTGAACATACCACCTGGTAGCAGAACCAGTAAGGCTATCCTGAAGACATGCATCAAGAGTTTTTCATCATGTGCATGAGCTGCCATCTTTCTGCAATACATGGTGATGTGGGTTTTGGGGCACTTTGTACCGTCATATTTTTCAAATTTCGGTACTTTGAACTTATGGGGGATAACCACATCAGGAACTAGGCAGAGCCCAGCAGCATCAACTGACCCATAAAAGCAAATCCTTTCACAGCCCGTAGCCTCTGCTCTAGCATGCTAATTTTGGAGCTTTCCTCAGCTTCCACCCTTATCTTTTCCTTCTCTTTCTCTTTTAAATCATCTAGATCAGGAATTAGTTCTGCTGCCTTTTCAGTGAAGACAGGATTTATATAGCTATTATACTGCCCTGGGTTGAAAGCTGATGGCATTCCAGGATATGTTGGATATGCAAAATGTTGTGGTGGGACCTCTTGGGTAGACTGGGCTTGAGGTGGGCCAAAACCTAGAGGGTACAAAAGGTCAGCCACTTCTTGCTGGCTTGTACTTCCTTCAACTCCTTTTCCTTTATTCATGTTATTAAGGGCCTCCAAAATCTTGCTTAGTTCATTTTCAATCTTCTCCTGAGCTTTTTCTAGCTTTTCAAATCTATGAGAACTTTCCTCTTCCATTTGCCTTGCTCTGGATCTTGTGTTGTATGGATGAGCAGGGTTTTCGCTAGATGGAGCTATCCTAGGACCTTGAGTACCATACTTATGATTAGAAATGTTATGCTGTGCCTTATGTATGATGCTTTGATACACAAATGAAATGTACATTTTTTTGAATGAAATCTAGTATGAAATGAATACAAATGATTGTGTTAAAACATGATCATGAAAGTAATGTAGATGCATACAATCAGACAAACAACATAGTTAGTTCGATGGATGAAATGAAAGTGATGCTGATGCATAATGTTACATATGATAAAAATAATACACAAAGTTAAACAGTCAAAATGATTAGACAAACACCCTTTTTGTGTCCTAATTTCAGGGTATATCTATCATTAGGTAGAAAGGGCTCTATCTTAGGTGTAGGCACTCTTAAGGTTCACTACATGCGATTTTAAGGTCAGAGTCTAAAGGTCCTCAAATTGCTCCTTACATCCTTGTCCATCATAGACTAGTAAGGCACCCTAATCCTCACCCATTACAGGCTACAAGCGGAAAATGTTCAATTTGAGTGGGAGTATTTCGCTAGCCACTGCGGAGGCATTAGACCTCACGAAAGCAATAGGTACTTTACTCCTTCCTAGAGGGACGGGGCTCGGGTATAGAACTCATGTTATGCACATGCACATGAATGACATAATTAACAAGGTAAATAAACATGAATGAATAATAACACATATATACAAAAAGGTTCAATTTTATTAGGCTTTTGGATAACACAAATTATTTGCTGGCTTGACTCTCAAAGTCCCCAGTGGAGTCGCCAAGCTGTATAACGTCTAGATCCAGGGATCTATCGCTAGACATTGACTTAAGGGAGTCGCCACCAATCTTTTTTATCTAGGTGCGATTGGCCACCTAAGGAATCTGTCCTTTCAGGGAACACCTAAGTTTAAGGGTCCCTAAAAGAATAGGTTCAGGTCTACAAACCAGAACAGGGTTCGGGAGTTCGGTTACGTGTGAAGAAGGTTATAGCACCCTCACAACGCCCATCAAAAGATGGTACCAGCTAAAATTTATTTTATCCAAAAAACCTTAAAATTTTACCAAGTAATTAATTATTGGAAATTATTCTCAATTGACTCTAATACTTTTAGCAGAAAATTGAGAAAATTCCCTCACCTCAAGAGTATGCAATAAAAACTACTGCTTCACTTGCAAAGGCTCCATCGTTGGATTAATTAAAGAAAAAATCAAAATCAAAATAGAAAGGAAGGAAAGAATGATTGTTCTTGTGTAGGGAAAATTGATACTTTCAACTTTTCCCCAAAAATATTTTTTTTGAAAATTTATTTTTAAGGAAAATTGATACTTTCAACTTTTCCCAAAAAATATTTTTTTGGAAATTTATTTTTAAGGAAAATTGATACTTTCAACTTTTCCTCAAAAATATTTTTTTTGAAACTTTGATTTCCAAGGAAAATTGATACTTTCAACTTTTCCCTAAAAATATTTTTTTTGGAAATTTTGATTTTTATTTAAAGAAAATAGAATAATAAAAATAAAAAAATAAAGAAAAGTAAAACAAAAATAAAAATAAAATTAAGATAAAAAGAATATTAAATAAACCTAATCTAATAAATAAAAAAAACAAATAAACAAATAAATGAAAATAAAAAAAATTCAAAAAAAAAAACCTGGAGCGGCTCGGATCGCGGCTCGGCTCGGCTCGGCTCAAGGAAGAGAAACGGCTCGGGGGCCGGCTTGGGAAGCTCGGCTCGGCTCGGCTTGGCTCGGAGGGGGGTTGGCACGCGCGGGTCAGGAAGCGGGTCGACGCTCGGGTCGGGTCGTGTCACAGCAAAACGCGCGGATCCTCTGGGTCACTTAAGGCCAAAACGACGTGGTTTTGAGAGGGTATAAAAGGCACTTCCCTCTGTTTTCGTAGAACGCTCCTCCCCTCTCTCTCTCTTCTTCCTTTTTCCTCTCCCTTCTCTCTAAAAGGCCGAAGAACTCCGGTTGGAGATTCATCGGATTTTGGGTTTTGTCATCGGAATCTGGGTTTTTTCATCGGAAGTTCGTCGGAAGTTCACCGGAAGGTCACCGATTTCTGGGATTCTTTACCGAAAACTGAGCAGGTCGTCGAAAACTTCAAGGTTGGCCGAAATTTTCATCGAAAAATTCAAACTTTGTCGGAAACTTCACCGGAATCTGGAATTTTCCAGAAATTCCCAAAAAAAAAATGCCAAAAATCTTCAAAAAATTTCTTCTAATTCCCAGAACCCTTCTACACCTTTTCTTATCCTTCTATATGCCTCTTTTCCCTTAAATCAGTAGCTTTTGCTTACTGTTTTTCTTCTGTCCAACATTCTATTCCAGAGGTCCCTTTTATAGGGATTGATCAGGAGTTCCTGATTAATCCCAATTCCTCCTTGGACAGGAATTCAATCTTTGAATCTAATCTGGACTCTCTTGATTGAATTCCCCTTCACAGTGGGATTCTTCCACTTTCAATCCCAGCCCTCCAAAATCAAATAAAAAAAATAGATAATTAGAAAAGATAGGATAGATAAAAAAAATAATATCAGATATACAAAAAATCAGATAAACGGAACAAGAATTATTAACAGATAATACAATAAGATAAATCAAAAAAATATTACAAGAAAAATAATAAAAATTAATAATAATAATAAATAAATTATAATATATAATAAATATAGAACTATATAAATAAAATACATATAAATATTAATAGAAAAAAATAAATAAGTAAAAATATACATATAATAATAATAAATAATAAAATACATAAAATACAAAAGAAAAGAAACGAAAAAAAGGAAAAAAAATACAAAGTAAAAATTGCATTGGGCTTACCCATTTGGGCCAGGCCCAATTGATCTGGGCCAGGACCCAATCGGGTGTCTACAGGTAGGATTGGGGTTCTGGCGATCGGGGGGCCGGGGGGTGTGCGCACATCATATGCGATGGGTGCTGGTACTTGGCCCTTATGTTGCCCCCTATCCCTCATCAAACCTCGAGAACTCACACCCCCTTAAAGAGCATTTGAGATTTTACAGGTTTGCTGCCAGTAGGCATTAAAGTGTATAAAATGCGGACACTTTTTTCAAATGGTCACAAAATCTTGTACGCTTCGAGTTTTTAGCTGAATTTTTTGTGCATGCCAAAAAAAATACAAGGATCACGTCTACAAAGTTTGGGGCGAAAACACCTTCTGAAAAAATTTTAAAAAGTCCTGAACCGTAAAAAGTTTCAAGAATCGTGAAAAATTGAAAACGATTCGTCTTGCCATTAAACTTCACGTGAAGGCTTAAGGGACCATTGTATGAATTTACAAGCCATAAAAATGGCATTGGCACACAGAAATATGAAGATGTGTCTAAACCCACCAACCACCCTATCGATCCACGGCTTTCGCATCCCATCTCTCTGGTCGACATAGTGATCGCCCGCCGCCCGCTCGTTTCGTCGGTTGGCTTAGGCATACAGAGTTCATTCCCAGTCTAAGATCACACCAGACCGAGGGTTGTGGCAGCAAGATCGGCAGCACGCAGAGGGGGACCCGGTTGATCCCTGGCTTGTGCATCCCGCCCCTCTGGCCAGCTGAGCGCCCGCACGTTCATTTCGTAGGTTGACTTAGGCATACGGAGTTCATTCCCAGTCTAAGCATACAGAGTTCATTCCCAGTCTAAGATCAGACCGGACCGAGGGTGGCGACAGCACAAGCTGGGCTCAGGCATGAGCTGGTGCCGCATTTTTCTTCGTCGAAGCACCATCGCCGGAGCATCGCTGGAGAACCTGACCGATGCCATTGGGGTTTCGACGATCGGGGGGGCCGGGGGGGTGTGCGCACATGATGTGCGATGGGTGCTGGTACTTGGCCTTTATATTGGCCCCCTATCCCTCATCAAACCTCGAGAACTCACACCCCCTTAAAGAGCATTTGAGATTTTACAAGTTTGCTGCCAGTAGCCATTAAAGTGTCTGAAATGGGGACACATTTTTCAAATGGTCACAAAATCTTGTACACTTCGAGTTTTTAGCTGACTTTTTTTGTGCAAGCCAAAAAAAATACAAGGATCATGTCTACTAAGTTTGGGACCAAAACTCCTTCCGAAAAAATTTTAAAAAATCCCGAACCGCAAAAAGTTTCAAAAATCATGAAAAACAGAAAATGAGTCGTCTTGCCATGAAACTTCACGTGAAGGCTTAAGGGACCATTGTATGAATTTAAAACCCATAAAAATGGCATTGGCATGCAAAAATATGAAGATGTGCCTAAACCCACCCACCACCCTATCGATCCACGGCTTGCGCATCCCGTCTCTCTGGCCGGCGTAGTGCCTGCTCGCCCGCCCGCTCGTTTCGTCGGTTGGCTTAGGCATACGGAGTTCATTCCCAGTCTAAGACCGCACAAGACCAATGGTTGCGGCAGCAAGATCGGCAGCACGTAGAGGGGACCCACCGATCCCCGGTTATGTATCCCACCCTGCTGGCCGGCTGAACGCCCGCACGCTCGTTTCGTTGGTTGACTTAGGCATACGGAGTTCATTCCCAGTCTAAGCATACGAAGTTCATTCCCAGTCTAAGATCGGATCAGACCGAGGGTTACGACAGCACATGCTAGGCTCGAGCATGTGCTGGTGCCACATTTTTCTTTGCCGAGGCACCATCAATGGAGCATCACCGAAAAACCTGATTGGTAGGATTGGGGTTCCGGCGATCGGGGGGGCCGGGGGGTGTGCGCACATGATGTACGATGGGTGCTGGTACTTGGCCCTTATATTGGCCCCCTATCCCTCATCCAACCTCAAGAACTCATACCCCCTTAAAGAGCATTTGAGATTTTACAGGTTTGCTGCCAGTAGCCATTAAAGTGTCTAGAATGGGGACACTTTTTTCAAATGGTCACAAAATCTTGTACGCTTTGAGTTTTTAGCTGAATTTTTTTATGCCTGTCAAAAAGAATACAAGGATCACGTCTACCAAGTTTAGGGCCAAAACTCCTTCCAAAAAAATTTTAAAAAATCCCGAACCACAAAACATTTCGAAAATCGTAAAAAATAGAAAACGAGTCATCTTGCCATGAAACTTCACGTGAAGGCTTAAGGCACCATTGTATGAAGTTACAAGCCATAAAAATGGCATTGGCATGCAGAAATATGAAGATGTGCCTAAATCGACCTACCACCCTATCGATCTACGGCTTGTGCATCCCGTCTCTCTGGCAGGCGTAGTACCCGCCCGCCCGTCCGCCCGCTCATTTCATTGGTTGGCTTAGGCATACGGAGTTCATTCCCAGTCTAAGATTGAACCAGACCAAGGGTTGCAGTAGCAGGATCAGTGGCACGCAGAGGGGGACCCGGTCGATCCCTGACTTACGCATCTCATGGGTTGAGTTAGGCATACGGAGTTCACTCCCAGTCTAAGATCGGACCGGACCAAGGGTTACGGCAGCACATGCTAGGCTCGGACATGTGCTGGTGCCACATTTTTCATCACCGGGGCACCATCGTCGGAGCATCGCCGGAGAACCTGACCGGCAGCATTACGGTTTCGGCGATCGGGGGGGCCGGGGGGGTGTGCGCACATGATGTGCGATGGGTGCTGGTACTTGGCTCTTATATTGGCCCCTTATCCATCATCAAACCTCGAGAACTCACATCCCCTTAAAGAGCATTTGAGATTTTACAGGTTTGCTGCCAGTAGCCATTAAAGTGTCTGAAATGGGGACACTATTTTCAAATGGTCACAAAATCTTGTACACTTCGAGTTTTTAGCTGAATTGTTTTGTGCATGCCAAAAAAAATACAAGGATCACGTCTACCAAGTTTGGGGCCAAAAATCTTTCAAAAAAAATTTTAAAAAATCTCGAACCGTAAAAAGTTTCAAAAATCGTGAAAAATAAAAAATGAGTCGTCTTGCCATGAAACTTCACGTGAAGGCTTAAGGGACCATTGTATGAATGTACAAGCCATAAAAAAGGCAATGGTACATAGAAATATGAAGATGTGCCTAAACCCAGCTACCACCCTATCGATCCACAGCTTGCACATCCCGTCTCTCTAGCTGGCGTAGTGCCTGCCCACCCACCGCCCGCTCATTTCGTCGGTTGGGTTAGGTATACAGAGTTCATTCCCAGTCTAAGATCAAACCAGACCGAGGGTTGCGGCAGTAGGATCGGCAGCACGCAGAGGAGGACCCGACCGATCCCCGACTTGTGCATCCCACTCCTCGGCCGGCTGAACGCCCGCACGCTCGTTTCGTGGGTTGACTTAGGCGTACAGAGTTCATTTCCAGTCTAAGATCAGACAGGACCGAGGGTTGCAGTAGCACATTCTGGGCTTGAGATGTGCTGGTGCCACATTTTTCTTCGTCGGGGCACCATCGCCGGAGCATCGCCGGGGAACCTGACCGGCGACATTGGGGTTCCGACGATCGAGGGGGCTGGGGGGTGTGTGCACATGATGTGTGATGGGTGCTGGTACTTTGCCCTTATATTGGCCCCCTATCCCTCATCAAACCTCGAGAACTCACACCCCCTTAAAGAGCATTTGAGATTTTACAGGTTTGCTGCCAGTAGCCATTAAAGTGCCTGAAATGGGGACACTTTTTTCAAATGGTCACAAAATCTTGTTCACTTCGAGTTTTTAGTTGAATTGTTTTGAGCATGCTAAAAAAAATACAAGGATCACGTCTACCAAGTTTGGGGCCAAAACTCTTTCCAAAAATTTTTTAAAAAATCTCGAACCACAAAAAGTTTTAAAAATCATGAAAAATAGAAAACGAGTCGTCTTGCCATGAAACTTCACGTGAAGGCTTAAGGGGCCATTGTATGAATTTACAAGCCATAAAAAAGGTGTTGGCACGTAGAAATATGAAGATGTGCCTAAACCCAGCTACCACCCTATCGATCCACGGCTTGCGCATACCGTCTCTCTGGCCGGAGTAGTGCCCGCCCGCCCGTCCGCCCGCTCGTTTCGTCGGTTGCCTTAGGCATACAGAGTTCATTCCCAGTCTAAGAATAGACCCGACCGAGGGTTGTGGTAGCAGGATCGGCAGCACACAGAGGGGGACCCGATCGATCCCCGGCTTGCGCATCCCACCCCTCTGGCCGGTTGAGTGCCCTCATGCTCGTTTCGTGGGTTGACTTAGGCATACGGAGTTCATTCCCAATCTAAGCATACAGAGTTCATTCCCAGTCTAAGATCGGACTGGACCAAGGGTTACGGCAGCACATGCTGGGCTCGGACATGTGCTGGTGCTGCATTTTTCTTTGCCGGGGCACCATCGCCGGAGAACCTGACTGGTGGCATTGGAGTTCCGACGATCGGGGGTGGGGTGGGGGGTGTGCACCCATAATGTGCGATGGGTGCTGGTACTTGGCCCTTATATTGGCCCCCTATCCCTCATCCAACCTCAAGAACTCACACCCCCTTAAAGAGCATTTGAGATTTTACAGGTTTGCTGCCAGTAGCCATTAAAGTGTCTGGAATGGGGACACTTTTTTCAAATGTCACAAAATCTTGTACGCTTCGAGTTTTTAGCTGAATTTTTTTATGCCTATCAACAAAAATACAAGGATCACGTCTACCAAGTTTAGGGCCAAAACTCCTTCCAAAAAAATTTTAAAAAATCCTGAACCACAAAACATTTCAAAAATCATAAAAAATAGAAACGAGTCATCTTGCCATGAAACTTCATGTGAAGGCTTAAGGCACCATTGTATGAAGTTACAAGCCATAAAAATTGCATTGGCATGCAGAAATATGAAGATGTGCCTAAACTCACCTACCACCCTATCGATCTACGGCTTGTGCATCCCGTCTCTCTGGCAGGCGTAGTGCCCGCCCGCCCGTCCGCCCGCTCGTTTCATCGGTTGGCTTAGGCATACAGAGTTCATTCCCAATCTAAGATTGAACTAGACCAAGGGTTACAGTAGCAGGATCAATGGCCCGCAGAGGGGGACCCGGTCGATCCCTGACTTACGCATCCCGTGGGTTGAGTTAGGCATACGGAGTTCATTCTCAGTCTAAGATCGGACCGGACCAAGGGTTATGGCAGCACATGCTAGGCTCAGGCATGTGCTGGTGCCATATTTTTCGTCACCGGGGCACCATCGTCGGAGCATCACCGGAGAACCTGACTGACGGCATTGCGGTTTCGACGATCGAGGGGGCCGGGGGGGTGTGCGCACATGACGTGCGATGGGTGCTGGTACTTGGCTCTTATATTGGCCCCTTATCCATCATCAAACCTCAAGAACTCACAGCCCCTTAAAGAGCATTTGAGATTTTACAGGTTTGCTGCCAGTAGCCATTAAAGTGTCTGAAATGGGGACACTTTTTTCAAATGGTCACAAAATCTTGTACACTTCGAGTTTTTAGCTGAATTGTTTTGTGCATGCCAAAAAGAATACAAGTATCACGTCTACCAAGTTTGAGGCCAAAAACTCCTTCAAAAAAAATTTTAAAAAATCCCGAACCGTAAAAAGTTTCAAAAATCGTGAAAAATAAAAAACGAGTCGTCTTGCCATGAAACTTCACGTGAAGGCTTAAGGGACCATTGTATGAATTTACAAGCCATAAAAAAGGCATTGGCACGTAGAAATATGAAGATGTGCCTTAACCCACCTACCACCCTATCGATCCACGGCTTGCGCATCCCGTCTCTCTGGCCGGAGTAGTGCCCGCCCGCCCGTCCGCCCGTCCGCTCGTTTCGTCGATTGTCTTAGGCATACGGAGTTCATTCCCAGTCTAAGAATAGATTTTACAGGTGTGCTGCCAGTAGCCATTAAAGTGCTTAAAATGGGGACAATCTTTTCAAATGGTCACAAAATCTTGTACACTTTGAGTTTTTAGCTGAATTTTTTTGTGCATGCCAAAAAAAATACAAGGATCACGTCTTCCAAGTTTGGGGCTAAAAGTCCTTCCGATAAAATTTTAAAAAATCTCGTCTTGCCATGAAACTTCACGTGAAGGCTTAAGGGACCATTGTATGAATTTACAAGCCATAAAAATGGCATTGGCATGCAGAAATATGAAGATTTGCCTAAACCCACCTACCACCCTATCGATCCATGGCTTGCCATCCCGTCTCTCTGGCTGACGTAGTGCCCGCCCGCCCGTCCACTTGTTTCGTCGATTGGCTTAGGCATACAGAGTTCATTCCCAGTCTAAGATCGGACCGGACCAAGGGTTGCGGCAGTAGGATCGACAGCACACAGAGGTGGACCCAGCCAATCCTCGGCTTGTGCATCCTTCCCGTCTGGCCGACTGAGAGCCCGCATGCTCGTTTCATGGGTTGACTTAGGCATACGGAGTTCATTCCCAATCTAAGCATATGGATTTCATTCCCAGTCTATGATCGGACCGGACCATGGGTTACGGTAGTAGGATCGGTAGCACACAGAGTGGGACCCAGCCGATCCCCAGCTTACGCATCCTACCCCTCTGGCCGGCTGAGCACCCGCACGCTAATTTCATGGGTTGTCTTAGGCATACGGAGTTAATTCCTAGTCTAAAGCATACGGAGTTACATTCCCAGTCTAAGATCGGACCAGACCGAGGGTTGCGACAGCACATGCTAGGCTCGGCCATGTGCTGGTGCTGCATTTTTTCTTCGTCGGGGCACCATCGTCGAAGCATCGCTGGAAACCTGATCGACGGCATTGGGGTTCCGGTGATCGGGGGGGTCAGGGGGGTGTGCGCACATGATGTGCGATGGGTGTTGGTACTCGACCCTTATATTGGCCCCTATCCTCATCAACCTCGAGAACTCACACCCCCTTAAAGAGCATTTGAGATTTACAGGTTTGCTACCAGTAGCCATTAAAGTGTCTTGAAATCGGGACACTTTTTTCAAAATGGTCACAAAATCTTGTACACTTCGAGTTTTAGCTGAATTTTTTTGTGCATGCCAACAAAAATACAAGGATCACGTCTACCAAGTTTGGGGGCACAACACCTTCCGAAAAAATTTTTAAAAATCCCGAACCACAAAAAGTTTTGAAAATCATGAAAAATAGAAAACGAGTCGTCTTGCCATGAAACTTCACATGAAGGCTTAAGGGACCATTGTATGAATTTACAAGCCATTAAAATGGCATTGGCATGCATAAATATAAAGATGTGCCTAAACCCACCAACCACCCTATCGATCCACGGCTTGCGCATCCTGTCTCTCTGGCCGGCGTAGTGCCCGCCCGCTCATTTTGTCGGTTGGCTTAGGCATACGGAGTTCATTCCCAGTCTAAAATCAAACCAGACCGAAGGTTGCAGTAGTAGGATTGGTAGCAAGCGGGGGGGACCCGGCCGATCCCCAGCTTGCGCATCCCGCCCTTCTGGCCTGCTGAGCGCCCGCATGCTCGTTTCGTGGGTTGACTTAGGCATTCGGAGTTCATTCCCATTCTAAGCATACGGAGTTCATTCCCAGTTTAAGATCAGACCAGACCGAGGGTTACGACAGCAGATGCTTGGCTCGGCATCTGCTGGTGCTGTATTTTTCTTCATCGTGGCACAATCGTTGGAGCATCGTCGGAGAACATGACCGGCGACATTGGGGTTCCGACGATTGAGGCGGTCGGGGGGGTGTGCCCACATGATGTGCGATGGGTGCTGGTACTTGGCCCTTATATTGGCCCCCTATCCCTCATCAAACCTCGAGAACTCACACCCTCTTAAAGAGCATTTGGGATTTTACAGGTGTGCTACCAGTAGCCATTAAAGTGCTTAAAATGGGGACATTTTTTTCAAATGGTCACAAAATCTTGTACACTTTGAGTTTTTAGCTATATTTTTTTGTGCATGCCGAAAAAAATACAAGGATCACGTCTTCCAAGTTTGGGGCTAAAACTCCTTCCGAAAAAATTTTAAAAAATCCCGAACCGTAAAAAGTTTCAAAAATCATGAAAAATAGAAAACAAGTCATCTTGCCATGAAACTTCACGTGAAGGCCTAAGGGACCATTGTATGAATTTACAACCCATAAAAATGGCATTGGCACGCACAAATATGAAGATGTGGCTAAACCCACCTACCACCCTATCGATCCACGGCTTGCGCATCCCGTTTCTCTGGCCGGCGTAGTGCTCGCCCGCCCGCCCTCCCACCCGCTCGTTTCATCGGTTGGTTCGGCATACGAAGTTCATTCCCAGTCTAAGATTGGACCGAATCGAGGGTTGTGGCAGTAGGATCGACAGCACACAGAGGGGTACCCAATTGATCCCCGACTTGTGCAACCCACCCCTCTGGCAGGCTGAGCGTCCGCACGCTCGTTTCGTAGGTTGACTTAGGCATACGGAGTTCATTCCAAGTCTAACATCGGATGTTCATTCCCAGTCTAAGCATACGGAGTTCATTCCCAGTCTAAGATCAGATCAGACCGAGGGTTGTGGCAGCACATGTTAGGCTCGAGCATGTGCTGGTGCCGTATTTTTCTTCGTCGGGGCACCATCGCCAGAGCATCGCTGGAGAACCTGGCCGGCGGCATTGGGGTTCCGATGATCAGGGGGCCGGGGGGTGTGCGCACATGATCTGCGATGGGTGCTAGTACTTGGCCCTTATATTGGCCCCCTATCCCCCATCAAACCTCGAGAACTCACACCCCCTTAAAGAGCATTTGAGATTTTACAGGTTTGCTGCCAGTAGCCATTAAAGTGTCTGAAATGGGGAGACTTTTTTCAAATCGTCACAGAATCTTGTACACTTCGAGTTTTAGCTGAATTTTTTTGTGCATGCCAACAAAAATACAAGGATCACGTCTACCAGGCTTGGGGCTAAAAATCCTTCCGAAAAAATTTTAAAAAATCCCAAACCATAAAAAGTTTCGAAAATCATGAAAAATAGAAAACGAGTCATCTTTCCATGAAACTTCACGTGAAGGCTTAAGGTACCATTGTATGAATTTACAAACCATAAAAATGGCATTGGCAAGTAGAAATATGAAGATGTGCCTAAACCCACCTACCACCCTATCGATCCACGGCTTGCACATCCGGTCTCTCTGGCCGACGTAGTGCCCGCTCGCCCGCCCGCTCGTTTCATCGATTGGCTTAGGCATACGGAGTTCATTCCCAGACTAAGATCGGATCAGACTGAGGGTTGCGGTAGCAGGATCAAGAGCACGCAAAAGGGGACCCGATCGATCCTCGGCTTGCGCATCCCACCCCTCTAGTCGGCTGAGCACCCATACGCTAGTTTCGTGGGTTGACGTAGGCATACGAAGTTCATTCCCAGTCTAAGCATACGGAGTTCATTCCCAGTCTAAGATCAGATCGGACCGAGGGTTGTGGTAGCATATGTTGGGCTCGGGCATGCGCTGGTGCCACATTTTTCTTTGCCGGGGCACCGTTGTCGGAGCATCACCGGAGAACCTGACCGGCGGCATTGGGGTTTCGATGATCGGAGGGCCGGGGGTGTGCGCACATGATGTGCGATGGGTGCTGGTACTTGGCCCCTATATTGGCCCCCTATCCCTCATCAAACCTCGAGAACTCACACCCCCTTAAAGAGTATTTGAGATTTTACAGGTTTGCTGCCAGTAGCCATTAAAGTGTCTGAAATGGGGAAACGTTTTTCAAATGGTCACAAAATCTTGTAAACCTCGAGTTTGTAGCTGAATTTTTTTGTGAATGCCAACAAAAATACAAGGATCAAGTCTACCAAGTTTGGGGCCAAAACTTCTTCTGAAAAAATTTTAAAAAATCCAAAATCGCAAAAAGTTTTGAAAATCATGAAAAATAGAAAAACGAGTCGTCTTGCCATGAAACTTAACGTGAAGGCTTAATGGACCATTGTATGAATTTACAAGCCATAAAAATGGCATTGGCACGTAGAAATATGAAGATGTGCCTAAATCCACCTACCACCCTATCGATCCACGGCTTGCGTATCCCGTCTCTCTGGCCGGCGTAGTGCCCGCCCGTCCGTCCGCTCGTTTCGTCGGTTGGCTTAGGCATAGGAGTTCATTCCTAGTCTAAGATCAGACCAGACCGAGGGTGGTGCCAACACGTAGAGGGGGACCCGGTCAATCCCCGGCTTGCGCATCCTGCCCCTCTGGCCGGCTGAGCACCCGCACGCTCGTTTCGTGGGTTGACTTAGGCATACGGAGTTCATTCCCAGTCTAAGCATACAAAGTTCATTCCCAGTCTAAGATCGGACCGGACCGAGGATTGCGGCAGCACATGCTGGGCTCGGGCATGTGCTGGTGCCACATTTTTCTTCGTCGGGGCACCATCACCGGAGAACCTGACCAGTGGCATTGGTGTTCCGGTGATCGGGGGGGTCGGGGGGGTGTGCGCACATGATGTGCGATGGGTGCTAGTACTTGGCCCTTATATTGGCCCCCTATCCCTCATCAAACCTCGACAACTCACACTCCCTTAAAGAGCATTTGAGATTTTACAGGTTTGCTGCTAGTAGCAATTAAAGTGTCTGAAATTGGGACACTTTTTTCGAATGGTCACAAAATCTTGTACACTTGGAGATTTTAGCTGAATTTTTTTGTACATGCCAACAAAAATATAAGGATCATGTCTACCAGGCTTGGGGCCAAAACTCCTTCCAAAAAAATTTTAAAAAATCCCAAACCATAAAAAGTTTCAAAAATTGTGAAAAATAGAAAATGAGTCGTCTTTCCATCAAACTTCACGTGAAGGCTTAAGGTACCATTGTATGAATTTACAAGCCATAAAAATGGCATTGGCACACAGAAATATGAAGATGTGCCTAAACCCGCCTACCACCTTATCGATCCACGGCTTGCACATCCGGTCTCTCTAGCCGACGTAGTGCCCACCCGCCCGCCCGCTCGTTTCGCCGGTTGGCTTGGGCATACGGAGTTCATTCCCAGTCTAAGATCAGATCAGACCGAGTGTTGCGGTAGCAAGATCGACAGCACGTAAAAAAGGACCCGACTGATCCCCGGCTTGTGCATCCTGGCCCTCTAGCCGACTGAGCGCCCGTACGCTAGTTTCGTGGTTTGACTTAGGCATACGGAGTTCATTCCCAGTCTAAGATCGGACCGAAGCGAGGGTTGTGGTAGCATATGCTGGGCTTGGGCATGTGCTGGTGCCGCATTTTTCTTTGTCGGGGCACTGTCGTCGGAGCATCACCGGAGAACCTGACCGGCGGCGTTGGGGTTCCGACGATCGAGGGACCGGGGGGTGTGCGCACATGATGTGCAATGGGTGCTGGTACTTGGCCCGTATATTGGCCCCCTATCCCTCATCAAACCTCAAGAACTCACACCCCTTAAAGAGCATTTGAGATTTTACAGGTTTGCTGCCAGTAGCCATTAAAGTGTCTAAAATGGGGACACTTTTTTCAAATGGTCACAAAATCTTGTACACTTCGAGTTTTTAGCTAAATTTTTTTATGCATGCCAAAAAAAATACAAGGATCATGTCTACCAAGTGTGGGGCTAAAACTCCTTCCAAAAAAATTTTAAAAAATCCCAAACTGTAAAAAGTTTCAAAAATCATGAAAAATAGAAAACGAGTCATCTTGCCATGAAACTTCACGTGAAGGCTTAAGAGACCATTGTATGAATTTACAAGCCATAAAAATGGCATTGGCACACAGAAATATGAAGATGTGCCTAAACCCGCCTACCACACTATCGATCCACGGCTTGCGCATCCGGTCTCTCTAGCTGACGTAGCGCCCGCCCGCCCGCCCGCCCGCTCGTTTCTTCGATTGGCTTAGGCATACAGAGTTGATTCCCAGTCTAAGATCAGATCAGACCGAGGGTTGTGGTAGCAAGATCGACAGCACGTAAAAAGGGACCCGACCGATCCCCGGTTTGTGCATCCTACCCCTCTAGCCGACTGAGCGCCCGCACGCTAGTTTCGTCGCTTGACTTAGGCATACGGAGTTCATTCCCAGTCTAAGATCGGACCGGAGCGAGGGTTGTGGTAGCATATGCTGGGCTTCGGCATGTGCTGGTGCCGCATTTTTCTTTGTCGGGGCACCGTCGTCGGAGCATCACCGGAGAACCTGACCGGCGGCGTTGGGGTTCCGACAATCGGGGGGCCGAGGGGTATGCGCACATGATGTGCGATGGGTGCTGGTACTTGGCCCGTATATTGGCCCCCTATCCCTCATCAAACCTCAAGAACTCACACCCCTTAAAGAGCATTTGAGATTTTACAGGTTTGCTGCCAGTAGCCATTAAAGTGTCTAAAATGGGGACACTTTTTTCAAATGGTCACAAAATCTTGTACACTTCGAGTTTTTAGCTAAATTTTTTTATGCATGCCAAAAAAAATACAAGGATCATGTCTACCAAGTTTGGGGCTAAAACTCCTTCCAAAAAAATTTTAAAAAATCCCAAACTGTAAAAAGTTTCAAAAATCATGAAAAATAGAAAACGAGTCATCTTGCCATGAAACTTCACGTGAAGGCTTAAGGGACCATTGTATGAATTTACAAGCCATAAAAATGGCATTGGCACGTAGAAATATGAAGATGTACCTAAACCCACCTACCACCCTATCGATCTATGGCTTGCGCATCCCGTCTCTCTGGCCGACGTAGTGCCCGCCCGTCCGCCCTCCCGCTCATTTCATCAGTTGGCTTAGGCATACGAAGTTCAATCTAGTGTAAGATCAGACCGGACCGAGGGTTACGGCAGTAGGATCGGCAGCACACAGTGGGGGACCCGATCAATCTCTGGCTTGCTCATCCCACCCCTCTGGTTGGCTGAGCGCTCTCACGCTTGTTTCGTGGGTTGACTTAGGAATAAGGAGTTCATTCCTAGTCTAAGCATATGGAGTTCATTCCCAGTCTAAGATCGGACTGGACCGAGGGTTGCGGCCGCACATATTGGGCTCGGCCATGTGCTGGTGCAACATTTTTCTTCACTGGGGCACCATCGTCGGAGAACCTGACCGACGGCATTGGGGTTTCCACGATCGGAGGGGCCGAGGGGTGTGTGCACATGATGCGTGATGGGTGCTGGTACTTGGCCGTTATATTGTCCCCCTATCCCTCATCAAACCTCGAGAACTCACTCACCCTTAAAGAGCATTTGAGATTTTACAGGTTTGCTGCCAATAGCTATTAAAGTGTCTGAAATGGGGACATTTTTTTCAAATGGTCACAAAAACTTATACACTCTGAGTTTTTAGCTGAATTTTTTTGTGCACGCCAACAAAAATACAAGGATCACGTCTACCAAGTTTGGGGCCAAAACTCCTTTCAAAAAAATTTAAAAAATCTCAAACCGTAAAAAGTTTTGAAAATCGTGAAAAATAGAAAATGAGTCATCTTCGCATGAAACTTCATGTGAGGTCTTAAGGGACCATTGTATGAATTTACAAGCCATAAAAATGGCATTGGCACACAGGAATATGAAGATGTTCCTAAACCCACCTACCACCTTATCGATCCACGGCTTGCGCATCCCGTCTCTCTGGTCGGTGTAATGCCCGCCCGCCCGCCTGCCCGCTCGTTTCGTCTGTTGGCTCAAGCATACGGAGTTCATTCCTTGTGTAAGATTAGACCAGACCAAGCATTGCGGTAGTAGGATCGGTAGCACGCAGAGCGGGACCCAACCGATCATCGGCTTGCGCATCCCAGCCCTCTGGCTAGCTGAGCGCCCGCACGCTCGTTTCGTGGGTTGACCTAGGCATAAGGAGTTCATTCCCAGTCTAAGATCGGATTAGATCGAGGGTTGTGGCAGCACATGCTGGGCCTGGGAATGTGCTGGTGTCACATTTTTCTTCACCGGGGTACCATCGTCAGAGCATCACCGGAGAACCTGACCGGCGGCATTGGGGTTTTAGCGATCGGGGGGGTCGGGGGGTGTGCACACATGATGTGTGATGGGTGCTAGTACTTGGCCCTTATATTCGCCCCTATCCCTCATCAAACCTCGAGAACACACAACCCCTTAAAGAGCAATTCAGATTTTACAGGTTTGCTGCCAGTAGCCATTAAAGTGTCTGAAATGGGGACATTTTTTTCAAATGGTCACAAAAACTTGTACACTTCGAGTTTTTAGCTGAATTTTTTTGGGCACGCCAACAAAAATACAAGGATCACATCTACCAAGTTTGGGGCCAAAAATCCTTTCGAAAAAATTTAAAAAATCTCGAACCGTAAAAAGTTTCAAAAATCATGAAAAATAGACAATGAGTCACCTTCCCATGAAACTTCATGTGAGGTCATAAGGGACCATTGTATGAATTTACAAGCCATAAAAATGGCATTGGCATGCGGAAATATGAAGATGTGCCTAAACCCACCTACCACCCTATCGATTCACGACTTGTGCATCCCGTCTCTCTGGCCGACGTAGTGCCCGCCCGCCCGCCCGCTTGTTCGTTGGTTGGCTTAGGCATACAGAGTTCATTTCCCAGTCTAAGATCAGACCGGATCGAGGGTTGCGGCAATAGGATCGGCAACACGCAGAGGGGGACTCGACGGATCCCCGACTTGCGTATCCCGCCCCTCTGGCCGGCTGTGCGCCCGCACACTCGTTTTGTGGGTTGACTTAGGCATACGTAGTTCATTCCCAGTCTAAGATCGGATCAGACCGAGGGTTACCACAGCACATGCTGGGCTCGGGCATGTGCTGGTAATGTATTTTTCTTCATCGGGCCACCATCGTTGGATCATCATCGGAGAACCTGACCGACGACATTGAGGTTCCGACGATCGGGGGGGCTAGGGGGTGTGCGCACAAGATGTACGATGGGTGCTGGTACTTGGCCCTTATATTTACCCCCTATCCCTCATCAAACTTGAAGAACCCACACCCCCTTAAAGAGCATTTGAGATTTTACAGGTTTGCTGCCAGTAGCCATTAAAGTGTCTAAAATGGGGACACTTTTTTCAAATGGTCACAAAATCTTGTACACTTCAAGTTTTTGGCTGAATTGTTTTATGCATGCCAACAAAAATACTAGGATCACGTCTACCAAGTTTGGGGCCAAAACTCCTTCCGAAAAAATTTTAACAAATCTTGAACCGTAAAAAGTTTTAAAAATTGTGAAAAATAGAAAACGAGTCGTTTTGCCATGAAACTTCACATGAAGGCTTAAGAGACCATTGTGTGAATTTACAAGCCATAAAAATGGCATTGGCACGCAAAAATATGAAGATGTGCCTAAACCCACCTACCACCCTATCGATCCACGGCTTACGCATCCCAGCTCTCTGGCCAACGTAGTGCCCGCCTGCCCGCCTGCCCACTCGTTTCGTCGGTTGGCTTAGGCATACGGAGTTCATTCCCAGTCTAAGATCAGACTGGACCGAGGGTTGCGGCAGCAAGATAGACAGTACGCAAAAGGGGAGTCGATCGATCCGGCTTGTGCATCCCGCCCCTCTGGCCGGCTGAGCGCCCGCACGCTCGTTTTGTGGGTTGACTTAAGCATACAGAGTTCATTCCCAGTTTAAGCATACGGAGTTCATTCCCAATCTAAGATCAGACCGAATCGAGGGTTGCGGCAGCACATGCTGGGCTCGGGCATGTGCTGGTTTCGCATTTTTCTTCGTCGGGGCACCATCACCGGAGCATCGCCGGAGAACCTGACCGGCGGTATTGGGGTTCCGACGATCGGGGAGGCCGGGGGGGTGTGCGCACATGATGTGCGATGGGTGCTGGTACTTGGCCCTTATATTGGCCCCCTATCCCTCATAAAACCTCGAGAACTCACACCCCCTTAAAGAGCATTTGAGATTTTACAGGTTTGCTGCCAGTAGCCATTAAAGTGTCTAAAATGGGGACACTTTTTTCAAATGGTCACAAAATCTTGTACACTTCAAGTTTTTGGCTGAATTGTTTTATGCATGCCAACAAAAATACTAGGATCACGTCTACCAAGTTTGGGGCCAAAACTCCTTCCGAAAAAATTTTAACAAATCTTGAACCGTAAAAAGTTTTAAAAATTGTGAAAAATAGAAAACGAGTCGTTTTGCCATGAAACTTCACATGAAGGCTTAAGAGACCATTGTGTGAATTTACAAGCCATAAAAATGGCATTGGCACGCAAAAATATGAAGATGTGCCTAAACCCACCTACCACCCTATCGATCCACGGCTTACGCATCCCAGCTCTCTGGCCAACGTAGTGCCCGCCTGCCCGCCTGCCCACTCGTTTCGTCGGTTGGCTTAGGCATACGGAGTTCATTCCCAGTCTAAGATCAGACTGGACCGAGGGTTGCGGCAGCAAGATAGACAGTACGCAAAAGGGGAGTCGATCGATCCGGCTTGTGCATCCCGCCCCTCTGGCCGGCTGAGCGCCCGCACGCTCGTTTTGTGGGTTGACTTAAGCATACAGAGTTCATTCCCAGTTTAAGCATACGGAGTTCATTCCCAATCTAAGATCAGACCGAATCGAGGGTTGCGGCAGCACATGCTGGGCTCGGGCATGTGCTGGTTTCGCATTTTTCTTCGTCGGGGCACCATCACCGGAGCATCGCCGGAGAACCTGACCGGCGGTATTGGGGTTCCGACGATCGGGGAGGCCGGGGGGGTGTGCGCACATGATGTGCGATGGGTGCTGGTACTTGGCCCTTATATTGGCCCCCTATACCTCATCAAACCTCGAGAACTCACACCCCCTTAAAGAGCATTTGAGATTTTAGAAGTTTGTTGCCAGTAGCCATTAAAGTGTCGGAAATGGGGACACTTTTTTCAAATGGTTACAAAAGTTGTACACTTCGAGTTTTTAGCTGAATGTTTTTGTGCATTCCAACAAAAATACAAGGATCACGTCTACCAAGTTTGGGGCCAAAACTCCTTTCGAAAGAATTTGAAAAAATCCTGAACCGTAAAAAGTTTTAAAAATCGTAAAAAATTGAAAATGAGTCGTCTTGCCATGAAACTTGTGCCACGGCTTGTGCATCCCGTCTTTCTGGCCAACATTGTGCCTGCCGGTTCGCCCGTCCGCTCGTTTCATTGGTTGGCTTAGGCATAGGGAGTTCATTCCCAGTCTAAGATCGGACCAGATCGAGGGTTGAGGCAGTAAGATCGGCAGTAGGTAGAGAGGGACCCGACCGATCCAGGGCTTGCGCATCCCGCCCCTCTGGCCGGCTGAGCACCCACACGCTTGTTTCGGGGGTTGACTTAGGCATACGGAGTTCATTCCCAGTCTAAGCACGCGGAGTTCATTCTTAGTCTAAGATTGGACGGGATCGAGGGTTACGGCAGCACATGCTTGGCTCGGGCTTGTTCTGGTGCCACATTTTTCTTCACCGGGGCACCATCGTCGGTGCATCGTCGGAGAACCTAATCGACGGCATTGGGGTTCCGACGATCGGTGTGGCCGGAGGGGGTGTGCGCACATGATGTGCGATGGGTGCTGGTACTTGGCCCTTATATTGGCCCCCTATCCCTCATAAAACCTCGAGAACTCACACCCCCTTAAAGAGCATTTGAGATTTTACAGGTTTGCTGCCAGTAGCCATTAAAGTGTCTAAAATGGGGACACTTTTTTCAAATGGTCACAAAATCTTGTACACTTTGAGTTTTTAGCTGAATGTTTTTGTGCATGCCAAAAAAATACAAGGATCACGTCTACCAAGTTTGGGACAAAAACTCCTTCTGGAAAAATTTTAAAAAATCTCGAACCGCAAAAAGTTTCAAAAATCATAAAAAATAGAAAACGAGTCGTCTTGCCATGAAACTTCACGTGAAGGCTTAAGGGACCATTGTATGAATTTATAAGCCATAAAAATGGCATTGGCACACAGAAATATGAAGATGTGCCTAAACCCACCTACCACCCTATCGATCCACGGCTTGCGCAACCCGTCTCTCTGGCCGGGGTAGTGCCCGCCCACCTGCCCGCTCGTTTCATCGATTGGCTTAGGCATATAGAGTTCATTCACAGTCTAAGATCAGACCAGACTGAGGGTTGCGGCAGCAAGATCAGCAGCATGCAGAGGGGGAACCGATCGATCCCCGCCCTTCTGGCCGACTGAGCGCCGCACGCTCATTTCGTGGGTTGACTTAGGCATACGGAGTTCATTCCCAGTCTAAGCATATAGAGTTCATTCCCAATATAAGATCGGACCAGACCGAGGGTTGCGGAAGCACATGCTGGGCTCGGGCATGTGCTGGTGCCATATTTTTCTTCACCGAGGCACCATCACCGGAGCATCACCAGAGAACGTGACCGGTGGCATTGGGGATCCGACGATTGAGGGGGCCGGGGGGGTGTACGAACATGATGTGCGATGGGTGCTGGCACTTGCCCCTTATATTGGCCCCCTATCCCTCATCAAACCTCGAGAACTCACACCATCTTAAAGAGCATTTGAGATTTTACAGGTTTGCTGCCAGTAGCCATTAAAGTGTTTGAAATGGGGACACTTTTTTCAAATGGTCACAAAATCTTGTACACTTTGAGTTTTTAGCTGAATTTTTTTGTGCATGGCAAAAAAAATACAAGGATCACGTCTACCTAGTTTAGGGCCAAAAAACTTTTTGAAAAAATTTTGAAACATCCTGAACCGCAAAAAGTTTCAAAAATCATGAAAAATAGAAAATGAATCGTCTTGCCATGAAACATCACGTGAAGGCTTAAGTGACCATTGTATGAGTTTATAGGGCATAAAAATGGCATTGGCATGTAGAAATATGAAGATGTGCCTAATTCCACCTACCACCCTATTGATCCACGGCTTGCGCATCCCATCTCTCTGGCCGACGTAGTGCCCGCCCGCCCGCCCGCTCGCCCGCTCGCTTCGTCGGTTGGCTTAGGCATACGGAGTTCATTCCCAGTCTAAGATCAGACCGGACCAAGGATTGCAGTAGTAGGATCGATAGCACGCAGAGGGGACCTGACCGATCCCCAGCATGCGCATCCCACCCTTCTAGCCGGCTGAGTGCCCGCATGCTCGTTTCGTGGGTTGACTTAGGCATACTAAGTTCATTCCCAGTCTAAGCATACGGAGTTCATTCCCTGTCTAAGATGAGATTGGACTGAGGGTTGCGGCAGCACATGCTGGGCTCGAGCATGTGCTGGTGCCACATTTTTCTTCACCGGGGCACCATCGTCGGAGCATCTTGGAGAACCTGACCGACGGCATTGGGGATCCGACGATCGGAGGGGCCGGGGGGGTGTACGCATATGAAGTGCGATGGGTGCTGGTACTTGGCCCTTATATTGGCCCTCTATCCCTCATCAAACCTCAAGAACTCACACCCTCTTAAAGAGCATTTGAGATTTTACAGGTTTGCTACCAGTAGCCATTAAAGTGTCTGAAATGGGGACACTTTTTTCAAATGGTCACAAAATCTTGTACCCTTTTTTCATATGGAGTTTATTCACAGTCTAAGATCAGACCAGACTGAGGGTTACGGAAGCAAGATCGGTAGCACGCAGAGGGGGACCCGATCGATCCCCTTCCTTCTGGCCGGCTGAGCGTCGCACGCTCATTTCGTGGGTTGACTTAGGCATACGGAGTTCATTCCTAGTCTAAGCATACGGAGTTCATTCCCAGTCTAAGATGAGACTGGACTAAGGGTTGCGGCAGCACATGCGGGGCTCGAGCATGTGCTGGTGCCACATTTTTCTTCGTCGAGGCACCATCGTCGGAGCATCGTCGAAAAACCTGACCGGCGGCATTATGGTTCCGGCGATCGGGGGGCCAGGGGGGTGTGCGCACAAGATGTGCGATGGGTGATGGTACTTGGCCCTTATATTGGCCCTCTATCCCTCATCAAACCTCGAGAAATCACACCCTCTTAAAGAGCATTTGAGATTTTACAGGTTTGCTACCAGTAGCCATTAAAGTGTCTGAAATGGGGACACTTTTTTCAAATGGTCACAAAATCTTGTACCCTTTTTTCATATGGAGTTTATTCACAGTCTAAGATCAGACCAGACTGAGGGTTACGGAAGCAAGATCGGTAGCACGCAGAGGGGGACCCGATCGATCCCCTTCCTTCTGGCCGGCTGAGCGTCGCACGCTCATTTCGTGGGTTGACTTAGGCATACGGAGTTCATTCCTAGTCTAAGCATACAGAGTTCATTCCCAGTCTAAGATGAGACTGGACTAAGGGTTGCGGCAGCACATGCGGGGCTCGAGCATGTGCTGGTGCCACATTTTTCTTCGCCGAGGCACCATCGTCGGAGCATCGTCGAAAAACCTGACCGGCGGCATTATGGTTCCGGCGATCGGGGGGCCAGGGGGGTGTGCGCACAAGATGTGCGATGGGTGATGGTACTTGGCCCTTATATTGGCCCTCTATCCCTCATCAAACCTCGAGAAATCACACCCTCTTAAAGAGCATTTGAGATTTTACAGGTTTGCTACCAGTAGCCATAAAAATACCAGGATTACGTCTACCAAGTTTGGGGCCAAAAGTCCTTCCGAAAAAATTTTAAAAAATCCCGAACCGCAAAAAGTTTTGAAAATCATGAAAAATAGAAAACGAGTCGTCTTGCCATGAAACTTCACGTGAAGGCTTAAGGGACCAATGTATGAGTTTATAGGCCATAAAAATGGCATTGGCACGTAGAAATATGAAGATGTGCCTAATTCCACCTACCACCCTATCGATCCACGGCTTGCGCATCCCATCTCTCTGGCCGGCGTTATGCCCGCCCGCCTGCCCGCTCGTTTTGTCGGTTGGCTTAGGCATACGAAGTTCATTCCTAGTCTAAGATCAGATCGGACCAAGGATTGTGGCAGCAGGATCGACAGCACACAGAGGGGACCCGACCGATCCCCAGCATGAGCATCGCACCCCTCTGGCCGGCTGAGCGCCCGCACGCTCGTTTCGTGGGTTGACTTAGGCATACTGAGTTCATTCCCAGTCTAAGCATACGGAGTTCATTCCCTGTCTAAGATGAGACTGGACCGAGGGTTGCGGCAGCACATGCTAGGCTCGAGCATGTGCTGGTGCCACATTTTTCTTCACCGGGGCACCATCGTCGGAGCATCTTGGAGAACCTGACCGACGGCATTGGGGATTCGACGATCGGAGGGGCCGGGGGGGTGTACGCATATGAAGTGCGATGGGTGCTGGTACTTGGCCCTTATATTGGCCCTCTATCCCTCACGAAACCTCGAGAATTCACACCCTCTTAAAGAGCATTTGAGATTTTACAGGTTTGCTGCCAGTAGCCATTAAACTGTCTGAAATGGGGACACTTATTTCAAATGGTCACAAAATCTTGTACACTTCGAGTTTTTAGCTGAATTGTTTTGTGCAAGCCAACAAAAATACAAGGATCATGTCTACCAAGTTTGGGGCCAAAATGCCTTCTGAAAAAATTTTAAAAAATCCCGAACCGTAAAAAGTTTTGAAAATCGTGAAAAATAGAAAATGAGTCGTCTTGCCATGAAACTTCACGTGAAGGCTTAAGGGACCATTGTATGTGTTTATAGGCCATAAAAATGGCATTGGCACGCACAAATATGAAGATGTGCCTAAACCCACCTACCAACCTATCGATCCACGGCTTGCACATCCCGTCTCTCTGCCTGGCGTAGTGCCCGCCCGCTTGTTTCGTCGGTTGGCTTAGGCATACAAAGTTCATTCCCAGTCTAAGATTGGACCAGACCGAGGGTTGTGGCAGCAGGATTGGTAGCATGCAGAGGGGGACCCGACCGATCCTTGGCTTGCGCATCATGCCCCTCTAGCCGGCTGAGCACCCGTACGCTCGTTTCGTGTGTTCACTTAAGCATACGGAGTTCATTCCCAGTCTAAGCATACGGAGTTCATTCCCAGTCTAAGATCGGACCGAACCGAGGCTTGTCCCAGCATATCCTGGGCATGGGCATCTGCTGGTGCTGCATTTTTCTTCGTCGAGGCACCATCGTCGGAGCATCGCCGGAGAACCTGACCGACAGCATTAGGGTTTCGACGATCGGGGGGGCTGGGGGGCGTGCGCACATGATGTACGATGGGTGCTGGTACTTGGCCCTTATATTGGCCCCCTATCCCTCATCAAACCTTGAGAACTCACACCCCCTTAAAGAGCATTTTACATTTTACAGGTTTGCTACGAGTAGCCATTAAAGTGTCTGAAATGGGGACACTTTTTACAAATGGTCACAAAATCTTGTACACTTCGGGTTTTTAGCTGAATTTTTTTATGCATGCCAACAAAAATACAAGGATCACGTCTACCAATTTGGGGCCAAAACTCCTTCCAAAAAAATTTTCAAAAATCATGAACCACAAAAAGTTTTGAAAATCGTGAAAAATAGAAAATGAGTCGTCTTGCCATGAAACTTGACGTGAAGGCTTAAGGGACCATTGTATGAATTTACAAGCCATAAAAATGGCATTGGCATGCAGAAATATGAAGATGTGCCTAAACCCACCTACCACCCTACCGATCCACGGCTTGTGCATCCCGTCTCTCTGGCCGGCGTGGCGCCTGTCCGCCCACCCATCCGTTCGTTTCGTCGGTTGGCTTAGGCATACAGAGTTCATTCCTAATCTAAGATCGGACCGGAATGAGGGTTGCGACAGCAGGATTGAGAGCACGTAGAGGGGGACCTTGTGATCCCCAGCTTGCGCATCCCGCCCCTCTGGCCGACTGAGCGCCCTCACGCTCATTTCGTGGGTTGACTTAGGCATACGGAGTTCATTCCCAGTCTAAGATCAGACCTGACCGAGGGTTGCGGCAGCACATGCTGGGCTTGGGCATGTGCTGGTGCCACATTTTTCTTCGTCGGGGCACCATCGTCGGAGCATCACTGGAGAACCTGACTGGCTGCATTGGGGTTCCGACGATCGGGGGTGCCAGGGGGGGTGTGCCCACATGATGTGCGATTGGCTCTAGTACTTGGCCCTTATATTGGCCCCCTATCCCTCATCAAACCTCGAGAACTCACACCCCCGTAAAGAGCATTTGAGATTTTACAGGATTGCTGCGAGTTGCCATTAAAGTGTCTGAAATGGGGGTACTTTTTTCTAATGGTCACAAAATCTTGTACACTACGAGTTTTTAGTTGAATTGTTTTGTGCATACCAACAAAAATACAAGGATCACGTCCACTAAGTTTGGGAACAAAGGTCCTTCCAAAGAAATTTTAAAAAATCTCGAACTGTAAAAAAGTTTAAAAAATCGTGAAAAATAGAAAACGAGTCGTCTTGCCATGAAACTTCACCTGAATTTACAAGCCATAAAAATGGCATTGGCATGTAGAAATATGAAGATGTGCCCAAACCCGCCTACCACCCTATCGATCCACGGCTTGCGCGTCCCGTGTTTTTGGCCGGCGTAGTGCCCGCCTGCCCGCCCGCTCGTTTCGTCGGTTGCCTTAGGCATACGGAGTTCATTCCCAGTCTAAGATCGGACCAGACTGAGTGTTACGGCAGCAGGGTTGGCAGCACGTAAAGGGGGACCCGGTCGATCCCCAGCTTGCGCATCCCGCCCCTCTGGTCGGCTGAGCGCCCACACGCTCGTTTCGTGGGTTGACTTAGGCATACGGAGTTTATTCCCAGTCTAAGCATACAGAGTTAATTCCCAGTCTAAGATCGGATTGGATCGAGGGTTGCAGTAGCACATGCTATGCTCGGATATGTGCTGGTGCCGCATTTTTCTTCGTCGGTGCACCATCGTCGGAGCATCGCCGGATAACCTGACCGGTAGCATTGAGGTTTCGGTGCTCGGAGGGGCCGGGGGGGTGTGCGCACATGATGTGTGATGGGTACTGGTACTTGGCCCTTATATTGGCCCCCTATCCCTCATCAAACCTTGAGAACTCACACCCCCTTCAAGAGCATTTAAGATTTTACAGGTTTGCTGCCAGTAGCCATTAAAGTGTCTGAAATGGGGACACTTTTTTCAAATGGTCACAAAATCTTGTACACTTCGAGTTTTTAGCTGAATTTTTTTGTGCATGCCAAAAAAAATATATGAGGATCACGTCTACCAAGTTTGGGGCCAAAACTCCTTCCGAAAAAATTTTAAAAAATTTCTAACAACAAAAAGTTTCGAAAATCGTCAAAAATAGAAAACGAGTCATCTTGCCATGAAACTTCACATGAAGGCTTAAGGGACCATTGTGTGAATTTACAAGCCATAAAAATGGCATTGGCATGCAGAAATATGAAGATGTGCCTAAACCCACCTACCACCCTATCGATCCACTGCTTGCGCATCCCGTCTCTCTGGCCGGCGTAGTGCCCGACCGCCCACCCGTCCGTTCGTTTCGTCGGTTGGCTTAGGCATACAGAGTTTGTTCCTAATCTAAGATCGGACCGGAATGAGGGTTGCGACAGCAGGATTGAGAGCACGTAGAGGGGGACCTTGTGATCCCCAGCTTGCGCATCCCGCCCCTCTGGCCGACTGAGCGCCCTCACGCTCATTTCGTGGGTTGACTTAGGCATACGGAGTTCATTCCCAGTCTAAGATCAGACCTGACCGAGGGTTGCGGCAGCACATGCTGGGCTTGGGCATGTGCTGGTGCCACATTTTTCTTCGTCGGGGCACCATCGTCGGAGCATCACTGGAGAACCTGACCGGCTGCATTGGGGTTCCGACGATCGGGGGTGCCAGGGGGGGTGTGCCCACATGATGTGCGATTGGCTCTAGTACTTGGCCCTTATATTGGCCCCCTATCCCTCATCAAACCTCGAGAACTCACACCCCCGTAAAGAGCATTTGAGATTTTACAGGATTGCTGCGAGTAGCCATTAAAGTGTATGAAATGGGGACACTTTTTTCAAATGGTCACAAAATCTTGTACACTTCGAGTTTTTAGTTGAATTTTTTTGTGCATGCCGAAAAAAATACAAGGATCACACCCACCAAGTTTGGGGCCAAAAATCCTTCCTAAAAAATTTAAAAAAATCCTGAACCGTAAAAAGTTTAAAAAATCATGAAAAATTGAAAACGAGTCGTCTTGCCATGAAACTTCACGTGAAGGCTTAAGGGACCATTGTATGAATATACAAGCCATAAAAATGGCATTGGCATGCAGAAATATGAAGATGTGCCTAAACCCACCTACCACACTATCGATCCATGGCTTGCGCATCCCATCTCTCTAGTCTGCATAGTGCTCGCCCGCCCGCCTGCTAGTTTCGTCGGTTGGCTTAGGCTTACGGAGTTCATTCCCAGTCTAAGATCAAACTGGATGAAAGGTTGCGGCAGCAGGATTGGCAGCACGCATAGGGGGACGCGGTCGATCCCAGACTTTCGCATCCTGCCCCTCTGGCCGGCTGAGCGCCGGCACGCTCGTTTCATGGGTTGACTTAGGCAAACGGAGTTTATTCCTAGTCTAAGCATACGGAGTTCATTCCCAGTCTAAGATCGGACCAGACCGAGGGTTGTGGCAGCACATGCTGGGCTCGGGCATGTGCTGGTGTCGTATTTTTCTTCATCGGGGCACCATCGCCGGAGCATCGTTGGAGAACCTGACCGGTGGCATTGGGGTTCCGGTGATTGGGGGGCCGGGGGGTGTGCGCACATGATGTATGATGGGTGCTGGTACTTAGCCCTTATATTGGCCCCCTATCCCCCAGCAAACCTCGAGAACTCACACCCCTTCAAAGAGCATTTGAGATTTTAGAGGTTTGCTGCCAGTAGCCACTAAAGTGTCTCAAATGGGGACACTTTTCTCAATTGGTCACAAAATCTTGTACTCTTCGAGTTTTTAGCTGAATTTCTTTTGCATGCCAACAAAAATACAAGGATCACGTCTACCAAGTTTGGGGCCAAAACTCCTTTCAAAAATATTTAAAAAAATCCCGAACAGCAAATAGTTTTGAAAATCATGAAAAATAGAAAACGAGTCGTCTTGCCATGAAATTTCACGTGAAGGCTTAAGGGACCATTGTATGAATTTACAGCCCACAAAAATGGCATTGGCATGCAGAAATATGAAGATGTGCCTAAACCCACCTACCACCCTATCGATCCACTGCTTGCGCATCCCGTCTCTCTGGCCGGCGTAGTGCCCGACCGCCCACCCGTCCGTTCGTTTCGTCGGTTGGCTTAGGCATACAGAGTTTGTTCCTAATCTAAGATCGGACCGGAATGAGGGTTGCGATAGCAGGATTGAGAGCACGTAGAGGGGGACCTTGTGATCCCCAGCTTGCGCATCCCGCCCCTCTGGCCGACTGAGCGCCCTCACGCTCATTTCGTGGGTTGACTTAGGCATACGGAGTTCATTCCCAGTCTAAGCATACGGAGTTCATTCCCAATCTAAGATCAGACCGGACCGAGGGTTACGGTAGCACATGCTAGGCTCGAGCATGCGCTGGTGCCGCATTTCTCTTCGCCGGGGCACCATTGCCGGAGCATTCCGGAGAACCTGACCGACGGCATTGGGGTTCCGACGATCGGGGGGTCCGAGGGGGTGTGCACACATGATGTGCGATGGGTGCTGGTACTTGGCCTTTATATTGGCCCCCTATCCCTCATCAAACCTCAAGATCTCACACCTCCTTCAAGAGCATTTGAGATTTTACAGGTTTGTTGGCAGTAGCAATTAAAGTGTCTAAAATGGGGACACTTTTTTCAAATGGTCACAAAATCTTGTACACTTTAGAGTTTTTAGCTGAATTTTTTTGTGCATGCCAAAAAAAATACAAGGATCATGTCTACCAAGCTTGGGGCCAAAACTCCTTCCGAAAAAATTTCAAAAAATCCCGAACCGCAAAAAGTTTTGAAAATTGTGAAAGATAGAAAACGAGTCGTCTTGCCATGAAACTTCACGTGAAGGCTTAAGGGACCATTGTATGAATTTACAAGCCATAAAAATGGCATTGGCACGTAGAAATATGAAGATGTGCCTAAACCCACCTACCACCCTATCGATCCACGGCTTGCGCATCCTGTCTCTCTGGCCGACGTTACGTCGATCGTCCGCCCGCCCGCCTGCTCGTTTCGTCGGTTGGCTTAGTATACGGAGTTCATTCCCAGTCTAAGCATACAAAGTTCATTCCCAGTCTATGATTAGACCAGACCGAGGGTTACGGCCGCACATGCTGGGCCCGGGCATGTGTTGGTGCCGCATTTTTCTTCGCTGGGGCCCATCGTCGGAGAACCTGACTGGTGGCATTGGGTTCCGAGGATCGGGGGGGCCGAGGGGTGCACACATGATGTGCAATGGGTGGTGGCACTTGGCCCTTATATTGGCCCCCTATCCCTTATCAAACCTCGACAACTCACACCCCCTTAAAGAGCATTTGAGATTTTACAAGTTTGCTGCCAGTAGCCATTAAAGTGTCTGAAATGGGGACACTTTTTTCAAATGGTCACAAAATCTTGTTCACTTCGAGTTACTGGCTGAATTTTTTTGTGCGTGTCAACAAAAATACAAGGATCACGACTACCAAGTTTGGGGCCAAAACTCTTTCCAAAAAAATTTTAAAAAATCCCGCACGCCCGCTTGCCGTTCGTTTTGTCGATTGGCTTAGGCATACGAAGTTCATTCCCAGTCTAAGATCAGACCGGACCGAGGGTTGCAGCAGCAAGATTGGCATCACACAGAGAGGAACCCAGCCGATTGCCAGCTTGCGCATCCCTCCCCTTTGGCCGGTTGAGCGCCTGCATGCTTGTTTCATGGGTTGACTTAAGCCTGCGGAGATCATTCCCAGTCTAAGCTTACGGAGTTCATTCCCAGTCTAAAATTGAACCAGACCGAGGGTTGCGGCAGCACATGCTAGGCTCAGGCATGTGCTGGTGCCACATTTTTCTTCAACGGGGCACCATCGCCGGAAGCATCGTCGGAGAACCTGACCGACGGCATTGGGGTTCCGACAATCGAGGGGGCTGGGGGGGTGTGCGCACATGATGTGCAATGGGTGCTGGTACTTGGCCCTTATATTGGCCCCCTATCCCTCATCACACCTTGAGAACTCACACCCCTTTAAAGAGCATTTGAGATTTTACAGGTTTGCTGCCAGTAGCCCTTAAAGTGTCTGAAATGGGGACACTTTTTACAAATGGTGACAAAATCTTGTACACTTCGAGTTTTTAGCTGAATTTTTTTGTGCACGCCAACAAAAATACAAGGATCACGTCTACCAAGTTTAGGGCCAGAACTTCTTTCAAAAAATTTTAAAAAATCTCGAACCGCAAAAAGCTTCAAAAATCATGAAAAATTGAAAACGAGTCGTCTTGCCATGAAACTTCACGCGAAGGCTTAAGGGACCATTGTATGAATTTACAAGCCATAAAAATGGCATTGGCATGCAGAAATATGAAGATGTGCCTAAACCCACCTATCACCCTATCGATCCATGGCTTACGCATCCAGTCTCTCTGGCCGACGTAGCGCCCGCCCGCCCGTCTGCCCGCTCTTTTCGTCGGTTGGCTTAGGCATACGTAGTTCATTCCCAGTCTAAGATCGGACTGGACTGAGGGTTGCGGTAGCATGATTGGCAGCACGCAGAGGGGGACCCAGTCGATCCCCGGCTTCCGCATCCCGCCCCTCTGGCCGGTTGGGCGCCCGCACGCTCATTTCATTTGTTGACTTAGGCATACAAAGTTCATTCCCAGTCTAAGCATACGAAGTTCATTCCTAGTCTAAGATCGAACCGGACCGATGGTTGCAGTAGCACATGCTGGGCTTGAGCATGTGCTGGTCCTGCATTTTTCTTCGCCGGCGCACCATCGTCGGAGCATCACCGGAGAACCTGACCGGCGGCATTGGGGTTTCGACGATCAGAGGGGGCCGGGGGGTGTGCGCACAAGATGTGCAATGGGTGCTGGTACTTGGCCCTTATATTGGCCCCCTATACCTCATGAAACCTTGAGAAATCACACCCATTTAAAGAGCATTTGAGATTTTACAGGTTTGCTGCCAGTAGCCATTAAAGTGTCTGAAATGGGGACAGTTTTTTCAAATGGTCACAAAATCTTGTACACTTCGACTTTTTAGCTGAATTTTTTTGTGCACACCAACAAAAATAGAAGGATCATGTCTACCAGGTTTGGGGCCAAAACCCCTTCCGAAAATATTTTAAAAAATCCTGAACCGCAAAAAGTTTTGAAAATCGTGAAAAATAGAAAACGAGTCGTTTTGCCATGAAACTTCACGTGAACGCTTAAGGGACCATTGTATGAATTTACAAGCCATAAAAATGGCATTGGCACACAGAAATATGAAGATGCGCATAAACCCACCTACCACGCTATCGATCCACGGCTTGCGCATCATGTTTCTCTGGCGACGTAGTGCCCGCCCACCCGCCCGCCCGCTTGTTTCGTCGGTTGGCTTAGGCATACGGAGTTCATTCCCAGTCTAAGATTGGACCGGATCGAAGGTTGCAGTAGCAAGATCGGTAGCACACAAAGGGACCCAGCGGATCCCCCGGCTTGCACATCCAGCCCCTCTAGCAGGCTAGTGCCTGTACGCTCGTTTCATGGGTTGACTTAGGCATACGAAGTTCATTCCCATTGTAAGCATACGAAGTTCATCCCAGTCTTAAGATCGGGACTGGGACCGGAAAGGTTGCGACAGCACATGCTGGGGTCGGGGCATGTGCTGGTGCCGCATTTTTCTTTCGCTAGTAGCATCGCCATGAGAACTTGACCGGCGACATTGGGTTTTCGAGCGAATTCGGGGGGCCGGGGGGTATGCGCACCGTGATGTGAGATGGGTGCTGGTACTTGGCCCTTATATTGGCCCCCTATCCGTCATCAAACCTCAAGAACTCACACCCCCTTAAAGAGCATTTGAGATTTTATAGGTTTGCTGCCAGTAGTCATTGAAGTGTTTGAAATGGGGACACTTTTTTCAAAAGGTCGCAAAATCTTATACACTTCGAGTTTTTAGCTGAATTTTTTTATGCATGCCAACAAAATATACAAGGATCACGTCTACCAAGTTTGGGGCCAAAGCTCTTTCCAAAAAATTTTAAAAAATCCTGAACCGTAAAAAGTTTCAAAAATTATGAAAAATAGAAAACGAGTCATCTTGAAATGCAACTTCACGTGAAGGCTTAAAGGACCATTGTATGAATTTACAAGCCATCAAAATGGCTTCGGCACACAGAAATATGAAGACGTGCCTAAACCCACCTACCACTCTATCGATTCACGGCTTGCGCATCCCGTCTCTCTGGCCGGCGTAGTGCCCGCCCGCCCGCCCGCCCTCTCGTTTCGTTGGTTGGCTTAGGCATACGGAGTTCATTCCCAGTCTAAGATCAGACCAGATCGAAGGTTATAGTAGCAGGATTAGCGGCACGCAGAGAGGGATTTGGCCGATCCCCGGCTTGTACATCCCACCCCTCTGGCCTGCTGAGCGCCTGCACGCTCGTTTCGTGGGTTGACTTAGGCATACGGAGTTCATTCCCAGTCAAAGCATACGAAGTTCATTCCCAGTCAAAGCATACGAAGTTCATTCCCAGTCTAAGATCGGATCGGACGAAGGGTTGCGACAGCACATGCTAGGCTCGGGCATGTGCTGGTGACGCATTTTTCTTCGCCAGGGCACCATCGTCGAAGCATCACCGGAGAACCTAACCGACGGCATTGGGGTTCCAGTGATCGAGGGGGCCGGGGGGGTGTACGCACATGATGTGCGATGGGTGCTGGTACTTGGCCCTTATATTTGCCCCCCTATCCCTCATCAAACCTTAAGAACTCACACCCCCCTTAAAGAGCATTTGAGATTTTACAGGTTTGCTTCTAGTAGCCATTAAAGTGTCTGAAATGGGGACATTTTTTTCAAATGGTCGTAAAATCTCGTACACTTCGAGTTTTTAGCTGATTTTTTTTGTGCAAGCCGACAAAAATACAAGGATCACGTCTACCAGGTTTGGGGCCAAAAGTCCTTCTGAAAAATTTTTAAAAAATCCCGAACCGCAAAAAGTTTTGAAAATAGTGAAAAATAGAAAACGAGTTGTCTTGCCCGTAAACTTCACGTGAAGGCTTGAGGGACCATTGTATGAATTTACAAGCCATAAAAATGGCACTGGCACACAGAAATATGAAGATGTGCCTAAACCCACCTACCACCCTATCGATCCACGGCTTGCGCATCCCGTCTCTCTGGCCGGCGTAGTGCCCGCCCGCTCATTTCGTCAGTTGGCTTAGGCATACGGAGTTCATTCCCAGCCTTAGATCAGACTGAACGGAGGGTTACGACAGTAGGATAGACAGCATGTAGAGGGGGACCCGGTCGATCCCCGGCTTGCGCATCCCGCCCCTTTGGCCGGCAGAGCTCCCGCCTGCTCGTTTCATGGGTTGACTTAGGCATACGGAGTTCATTCCCAGTCTAAGCATACGGAGTTCATTCCCAGTCTAAGATCGGACTGGACCGAGGGTTGCGGTAGCACATGCTGGGCACGGGCATGTGCTGGTGTCACATTTTTCTTCGTCGGGGCACCATCGTCAGAGCATCGTCGGAGAACTTGATCGACGGCATTAGGGTTTCGACGATCGGGGGGGTCGGGGGGCGTGTGCCCACATGATGTGGGATGGGTGCTGGTACTTGGCCCTTATATTGGCCCCCTATCCCTCATCAAACCTCAAGAACTCACAACCCCTTAAAGAGCATTTGAGATTTTATAGGTTTGCTGCCAGTAGCCATTAAAGTGTTTGAAATGGGGACACTTTTTTCAAATGGTCACAAAATCTTTTTCACTTCGACTTTTTAGCTGAATTCTTTTGTGCATGCCAAAAAAAATACAAGGATCACGTCTACCAAGTTTGGGGCCAAAACTTCTTCCGAAAAAATTTTAAAAAATTTCAAACTGTAAAAAGTTTCAAAAATCGTGAAAAATAGAAAACGAGTCGTCTTGCCATGAAACTTCAGGTGAAGGCTTAAGGGACCATTGTATGAATTTACAAGCCATAAAAATGCTGGCATGCAGAAATATGAAGATGTGCCTAAACCCAGCTACCACCCTATCGATCCATGGCTTGCGCATCCCATCTCTCTGGCTGGCGTAGTGCCCGACTGCCCCCTCATTTCATCGGTTGGCTCAAGCATACGTAGTTCATTCCCAGTCTAAGATCGGACCAGATCGAGGGTGGTGGTAGCAGGATCGGCAGCACGCAGAGGTGGACCCTATAAATCCCTAGCTTGCGCATCCCGCCCCTCTGACCGGCTTGGTGCCCGCTCGCTCATTTCGTGGGTTGACTTAGGCATAGGAAGTTCATTCCCAACCTAAGATCAGACCAGACTGAGGTTTGTGGCAGCACATGCTGGGCTCGGGCATGTGCTGGTGCCGCATTTTTCTTCGTCAGGGCTCCATCGTCGGAGAACTTGACCGGCAGCATTGGGGTTCCGGCGATCGGGGGGCCCGAGGGGCTGTGCACACATGATGTGCATTGGGTGCTGGTACTTGGCCCTTATATTGGTCCCTTATCCCTCATCAAACCTCAAGAACTCACACCCTCTTAAAGAGCATTTGAGATTTTACAGGTTTGCTGCCAGTAGCCATTAAAGTGTTTGAAATGGGGACATTTTTTTCAAATGGTCACAAAATCTTGTACACTTTGAGTTTTTAGCTGAATTCTTTTGTGCATGCCAAAGAAAATACAAGGATCACGTCTACCAAGTTTGGGGCCAAAACTCCTTCTGAAAAAATTTAAAAAATTCTGACTCTAAAAAGTTTCAAAAATCGTGAAAAATAGAAAATGAGTCGTCTTGCCATGAAACTTCACGTGAAGGCTTAAGGGACCGTTGTATGAATTTACAAGCCATAAAAATGGTGGCATGCAGAAATATGAAGATGTGCCTAAACCCAGCCACCACCCTATCGATCCACGGCTTACGCATCCCGTCTCTCTGGCTGGCGTAGTGCCCACCCCATTGGCTGGCTGAGCGCCCGCACGCTCGTTTCGTGGTTTGACTTAGGCATACGGAGTTCATTCCCAGTCTAAGCATACGGAGTTCATTCCCAGTCTAAGATCGGACCAAGCCGAGGGTTGCGGTAGCACATGCTGGCCTCGGGCATGTGCTGGTGCCGTATTTTTCTTCGTCGGGGCACCATCGCCGGAGCATCACCGGAGAACTTGACCGGCGGCATTGGGCTTCTGGCGATCGGGGGGGCCAGAGGGGGTGTGCGCACATGATGTGCTGTGGGTGCTAGTACTTGGCCCTTATATTGGCCCCCTATCCCTCATCAAACCTCGAGAACTCACACCCCCTTAAAGAGCATTTGAGATTTTTCAGGTTTGCTGCCAGTAGCCATTAAAGTGTCTGAAATGGGGACACTTTTTTCAAATGGTCCCAAAATCTTGTACACTTCGAGTTTTTGGCTGAATTTTTTTGTGCATCCCAAAAAAAATACAAGGATCACGTCTACCAAGTTTGGGGCCAAAACTCCTTCCGAAAAAATTTAAAAAAATACCAAACCGTAAAAAGTTTCAAAAATCATGAAAAATAGAAAACGAGTCGTCTTGCCATGAAACATCACGTGAAGGCTTAAGGGACCATTGTATGAATTTACAAGCCATAAAAATGGCATTGCCATGCAGAATTATGAAGATGTACCTAAACCCACCTACCAGCCTATCGATCCATCGCTTGCGCATCCCGTCTCTCTGGCCGGCGTGGTGTCCGCCAGCCCGCCCGCTCGTTTCGTCGGTTGGCTTAGGCATACGGAGTTCATTCCCAATCTAAGATCAGACCGGACTGAGGCTTGCAGTAGTAGGATCAGTCGCACGCAGAGGGGACCCGCCGATCCCCGGCTTGTGCATCCCACCCCTCTGGCCGGTTGAGTGCCCGCACGCTCATTTCGTGGGTTGACTTAGGAATACAGAGTTCATTCCCAGTCTAAGCATACAGAGTTCATTCCGAGTCTAAGATCGGATCAGACCGATGGTTACAGCAGCACATGCTGGGCTCGGGCATGTGCTGGTGCCGCATTTTCTTCACCGGGGCACCATCACCGGAGCATCGTCAGAGAACCTGACTGACGGCATTAGGGTTCCGGCGATCGGGGGGCCGGGGGGGTGTGCGCACATGATGTGTGATGGGTGCTGGTACTTGGCCCTTATATTGGCCCCCTATCCCTCATCAAAACCTCGAGAACTCACACCCCCTTAAAGAGCATTTGAGATTTTACGGGTTTGCTGCTAGTAGCCATTAAAGTGTCTGAAATGGGGACAGTTTTTTCAAATGGTCACAAAATCTTGTACACTTTGAGTTTTTAGTTGAATTTTTTTGTGCATGCCAAAAAAAATACAAGGATCACGACTACCAAGTTTGGGGCCAAAACGCCTTCCGAGAAAATTTTAAAAAATCCCGAACCTCAAAAAGTTTCAAAAATCATGAAAAATAAAAAACGAGTCGTCTTGCCATGAAACATCACGTGAAGGCTTAAGGGACCATTGTATGAATTTACAAGCCATAAAAATGGCATTGCCACATAGAATTATCAAGATGTACCTAAACCCACCTACCACCCTATCGATCCACCACTAACGCATCACGTCTCTCTGGCCGACGTAGTGCCCGCCCACCCGCCCACTCGCTCGTTTCGTCAGTTGGCTTAGGCATACGGAGTTCATTCCCAGTCTAAGATTCAATCGGACTGAGGGTTGTGGTAGCAGGATCGGCAGCACGCAAAAGGGACCCGACCGATCCCCGGCTTACGCATCCCACCCCTCTGGCCGGCTGAGCGCCCGCACGCTCGTTTCTTGGGTTGACTTAGGCATACAGAGTTCATTCCCAGTCTATGCATACGGAGTTCATTCCCAGTCTAAGATCGGACCGGACCAAGGGTTGCGGCAGCATACGCTGGGCTTGGGCATGTGCTGGTGCCACATTTTTCTTCGTCCGGGCACCATCGTCGGAGAACCTGATCGACGGCATTGGGGTTCCGGCGATGGGTACGGGTACTTGGCCCTTATATTGGCCCCCTATCCCTCATCAAGCCTCGAGAACTCACACCCCCTTAAAGAGCATTTTAGATTTTACGGGTTTGCTGCCAGTAGCCATTAAATTGTCTGAAATGGGGACACTTTTTTCAAATGGTCACAAAATCTTGTACACTTCGAGTTTTTACCTGAATTTTTTTGTGCATGCCAAGAAAAATACAAGGATCACGTCTACCAAGTTTGGGGCCAAAACCCCATCCAAAAAAATTTTAAAAAATCTCGAACCGCAAAAAGTTTCGAAAATCATGAAAAATAGAAAACGAGTTGTCTTGCTATGAAACTTCACGTGAAGGCTTAAGGGACCATTGTATGAATTTACAAGCCATAAAAATGGCATTGTCACGCAAAAATATAAAGATGTGCCTAAACCCACCTACCACCCTATCGATCCACGGCTTGCGCATCCCGTCTCTCTGAGCTGGCGTAGTGTCCGCCCGCCCGCCTGCTCATTTTGTCGGTTGGCTTAGGCATACGGAGTTCATTCCTAGTCTAAGATCAAACTAGACCGAGGGTTGCGATAGCAGGATCTACAACACACAGAGGGGGACCCGGCCGATCCCTGGCTTGCGCATCCCGCCCCTCTGGCCGGTTGAGCGCCCGCACGCTCGTTTCGTGGGTTGACTTAGGCATACGAAGTTCATTCCCAGTCTAAGCATACGGAGTTCATTCCCAGTCTAAGATCGGACCAGACCGAGGGTTGCGACAGCACATGCCGGGTTCGGGCATGTGCTGGTGCCGTATTTTTCTTCGCCGGGGCAAACTTGACCAGCGGCATTGGGGTTCCTACGATCGGGGGTGCCGGGGGGCTGTGCGCACATGATGTGTGATGGGTGCTGGTACTTGACCCTTATATTGGCCCCCTACCCCTCATCAAACCTCAAGAACTCACACCCCTTAAAGCGCATTTGAGATTTTACAAGTTTCCTGCCAGTAGCCATTAAAGTGTCTAAAATGGGGACAACTTTTTCAAATGGTCACAAAATCTTGTACACTTCGAGTTTTTAGCTAAATTTTTTTGTACATGCCAAAAAAAATACAAGGATCACGTCTACCAAGTTTAGGGCCAAAACTCCTTCGAAAAAAATTTTAAAAAATCCCGAACCGTAAAAAGTTTTGAAAATCGTGAAAAATAGAAAATGAGTCGTCTTGCCATGAAACTTCACGTGAAGGCTTAAGGGACCATGGTACGAATTTACAAGCCATAAAAATGGCATCGGCACGTAGAAATATGAAGATGTGCCTAAACCCACCTACCACCCTATTGATCCACCGCTTGCGCATCCCGTCTCTCTGGCCGACGTAGTGCCCGCCCGGCCGCCCGCCCGCCTGCTCGTTTCATCGGTTGGCTTAGGCATACGAAGTTCACTCCTAGTCTAAGATCAGACCGGACTGAGGGTTTTGGTACCAGGATCGGCAGCACGCATAGGGGGACCCAGTCGATCCCCAGCTTACGCATCGCGCCCCTCTGGCCAGCTGAGCGCCCGCACGCTCGTTTCGTGGGTTGACTTAGGCATACGGAGTTCATTCCAAGTCTAAGCATACGGAGTTCATTCCCAGTCTAGGATCAGATCAGACCAATGGTTACTGCAGTACATGCTGGGCTCGAGCATGTGCTGGTGCCGTATTTTTCTTCACCGGAGCACCATCGTCGGAGCATCGTCAGGGAACCTGACCGGTGGAATCGCGGTTCTGAAAATCGGGTGGGTCGAGGGGTGTGCGCACATGATGTGCGATGGGTGCTGCTACTTGGCCCTTATATTGGCCCCCTATCCCTCATCAAACCTCGAGAACTCACACACCCTTAAAGAGCATTTGAGATTTTACAGGTTGGCTGCCAGTAGCCATTAAAGTGTCTGAAATGGGGACATGTTTTTCAAATGGTCACAAAATCTTGTACACTTCGCGTTTTTAGCTGAATTTTTTTGTGCATGCCAACAAAAATACAAGGATCATGTCTACCAAGTTTGGGGCCAAAACTCTTTCCTTGGAAATTTTAAAAAATCCTGAATCGTGAAAAGTTTTGAAAACCGTGAAAAATAAAAAATGAGTCATCTTGCCATGAAACTTCACGTGAAGGGTTAAGGGACCATTGTATGAATTCACAAGATATAAAAATGGCATTGGCAGGCAGAAATATGAAGATGTGCCTAAACTCACCTACCACCCTATCGATCCACAGCTTGTGCATTCCGTCTCTCTGGCCGGCGTGGTGCCTGCCCGTCTGCCCGCCCGCTAGTTTCATTGATTGGCTTAGGTATACGGAGTTCATTCCCAGTCTAAGATCGGACCGGACCGATGGTTGCAGTAGCAGGATTGATAGCACGCAGAGGGGGACCTGGCCGATCCCCGGCTTGCGCATCACTCCCCTCTGGCCCGCTGAGCGCCCTCACGCTCGTTTCGTGGGTTAACTTAGGCATACGGAGTTCATTCCCAGTCTAAGATCAGACTGGAACAAGGGTTGCGACAGCACATACTGGGCTCGTGCATGTGCTGATGTCGTATTTTTCTTCGCCGGGGCACCATCGTCGGAGCATCATCGGAGAACCTGACCGGCGGCATTAGGGTTCCGGCGATCGAGGGGGCCGGGGGGTGTGCGCACATGATGTGCGATGGGGCTGGTACTTGGCCCTTATATTGGCCCCCTATCCCTCATCAAACCTCGAGAACTCACACCCCCTTAAAGAGCATTTGAGATTTTACAGGTTTACAGGTTAGCTAAATTTTTTTGTGCATACCAACAAAAATACAAGGATCACGTCTACCAAGTTTGGGCCAAAACTCCTTTCGAAAAAATTTTAAAAAATCATGAACCGTAAAAAGTTTCAAAAATCGTGAAAAATAGAAAATGAGTCGTCTTGCCATGAAACTTCACGTGAAGGCTTAAGGGACCATTGTATGAATTTACAAGCCATAAAATGGCATTGGCATGCAGAAATATGAAGATGTGCCTAAACCCACCTACCACCCTATCGATCCACGGCTTGCGCTTCCCGTCTCTCTGGCCAGCGTAGTGCCTGCCCGCTCGTTTCGTCAGTTGACTAAGGCATACGGAGTTCATTCCCAGTCTAAGATCGGATCAGACCGAGGGTTACGGCAGTGGGATCGGTAGATCACAGAGTGGGACCTGATCGATCCCCGGCTTGCGCATCCCGCCCCTCTGGCCGACTGAGTGCCCTAATGCTCGTTTCATGGGTTGACTTAGGCATACGGAGTTCATTCCCAGACAAAGATCGGACCGGACCGTGGGTTGCAGCAGCACATGCTGGGCTCAAGCATATGCTAGTGCCGCATTTTTCTTCCCCGGGGCACCATCGTCGGAGCATCGCCGGAGAACCTGATCGGTCGCATTGGGGTTCCGACGATCGGGGGGCGGGGGGTGTGCGCACATGATGTGAGATGGGTGCTGGTTCTTGGCCCTTATATTGGCCCCCTATCCATCATCAAACCTTGAGAACTCACACCCCCTTCAAGAGCATTTGAGATTTTACAGGTTTACTGCCAGTAGTCGTTAAAGTGTTTGAAATGGGGACACTTTTTTCAAATGGTCACAAAATCTTGTACACTTCGAGTTTTTAGCTGAATTTTTTGTGCAAGCCAAAAAAAATACAAGGATCACGTCTTCCAAGTTTGGGGCCAAAACCCCTTCCGAAAAAAATTTAAAAAATCCTGAACCGTAAAAAGTTTTGAAAATCATGAAAAATAGAAAACGAGTCGTCTTGCCATGAAACTTCACCTGAAGGCTTAAGGGACCATTGTATTAATTTACAAGCCATAAAAATGGCATTGGTATGTAGAAATATGAAGATGTGCCTAAACCCACCTACCACCCTATCGATCCACGGCTTGTGCATCCTGTCTCTTTGGCTGGCGTAGTGCCCGCCCGCCTACCCGCTCATTTTGTCGGTTGGCTTAGGCATACGGAGTTCATTCCCAGTCTAAGATCGGACCAGACCAAGGGTTACAGCAGCAGGATCAACAGCATGCAGAGTGGGACCCGACTGATCCTCGGCTTAAGCATCCCGCTCCTCTTACCGGCTGAGTGCTCGCACGCTCGTTTCGTGGGTTGACTTAGGCATGCGGAGTTCATTCCCAGTCTAAGCATACAGAGTTCATTCCCAGTCTAAGATCGGACTGGACCGAGCGTTGCGGCAGCACATGCTGGGCACGAGCATGTGCTGGTGCCACATTTTTTTTTGTCGGGGCACCATCGTCGGAGCATTATCAGAGAACTTGACCGGCCGCATTGGGGTTTCGACGATCGGGGGGGTGTGCACACATGATGTGCGATGGGTGCTGGTACTTGGTCCTTATATTGGCCCCCTATCCTCATCAAACCTCGAGAACTCACACCCCCTTAAAGAGCAATTGAGATTTTACCGGTTTGCTACCAATAACCGTTAAAGTGTCTGAAATGGGGACACTTTTTTCAAATGGTCACAAAATCTTGTACACTTCCAGTTTTTAGCTGAATTTTTTTGTGCATGCCAACAAAAATATAAGGATCACGTCTACCAAGTTTGCGGACCAAAACTCCTTTCGAAAGAATTTTAAAAATCCCGAGCCTGTAAAAAGTTTTTAAAAATCATGAAAAATAGAAACCGAGTCGTCCTTGCCATGAAACTTCACATGATGGCTTAAGGGACCATTGTATGAATTTACAAGCCATAAAAAATGGCATTGGCACGCAGAAATATGAAGATGTGCCCAAACCCCCCTACCCACCCTATCAATCCAGAACTTGCGCATCCCATATCTCTGGCCGGCGTAGTGCCCGCCCACCCGCCCGACCGCTCGTTTCGTCGGTTGGCTTAGGCATACGGAGTTCATTCCCAGTCTAAGATTGGACCGAACCGAGGGTTGTGGCAGCAAGATCGGCAGCACGCAGAGGGGGACCCGACCGATCCCCGGCTTGTGCATCCCGCCCCTCTGGCTGGTTGAGCGCCCGCACGCTTGATTTTGGGTTGACTTAGGCATACGGAGTTCATTCCTAGTCTAAGCATACGGAGTTCATTCCGAGTCTAAGATCGGACCAGAACGAGGGTTGTACCAGCACATGCTGGGCTCAAGCATGTGCTGGTGCCGTATTTTTCTTCGTCGAGGCACCATCGTCGGAGCATCACCGGAGAACCTGACCGACGGCATTGGGGTTTCGACGATCGGAGGCTCGGGGGGGTGTGCGCACATGATGTGCGAAGGGTGCTGGTACCTGACCCTTATATTGGCCCCCTATCCTCATCAAACCTCGAGAACTCACACCTCCTTAAAAAGCATTTGAGATTTTACAGGTTTGCTGCCAGTAGCCATTAAAGTGTCTGAAATGGGGACACTTTTTTCAGATGGTTACAAAATCTTGTCCACTTCGAGTTTTTAGCTGAATTTTTTCATGCATGCCAACAAAAATTCAAGGATCATGTCTACCAAGTTTGGTGCCAAAACTCCTTCTAAAAAAAGTTTAAAAAATCCCAAACCGTAAAAAGTTTCAAAAATCATGAAAAACAGAAAACGAGTCGTCTTGCCATGAAACCTCAAGTGAAGGCTTAAGGGACCAATGTATGAATTTACAAGCCATAAAAAAGGAATTGGCACATAGAAATATAAAGATGTGCCTAAACCCACCTACCACCCTATCGATCCACGGCTTGCGCATCCCATCTCTCTGGTCGACGTAGTGCCCGCCCGCCCACCCGCCCGCTCGTTTCATCGGTTGGCTTAGGCATACGGAGTTCATTCCCAGTCTAAGATTAGACCAGACTGAGGGTTGCAATAGCAAGATCGGCAGCACGCAGAGGGGGACCCGGTCGATCCCCGACTTGTGTATCCTCCCCCTCTGGTTGGCTGAGCGCCCGCACGCTCGTTTCGTGGGTTGACTTAGGCATACAGAGTTCATTCCCAGTCTAAGCATACAGAGTTCATTCCCAGTCTAGGATTGGACCAGACCGAGGGTTACGGTAGCACATGCTGGGCTCGGGCATGTGTTGGTGCCATATTTTTCTTCGTCGGGGCACCATCGCCGGAGCATCGTCGAAGAACCTGACCGGCGGCATTGGGGTTTCGGCGATCGGGGGGGGCCGGGGGGTGTGTGCAAATGATGTGTGATGGGTGCTGGTACTTGGCCCTTATATTGGCCCCCTATCCCTCATCAAACTCGAGAACTCACACCCCTTAGAGAGCATTTGAGATTTTATAGGTTTGCTGCCAGTAGCCATTAAAGTGTCTGAAATGGGGACACTTTTTTTGAAATGGTCACAAAATCTTGTACACTTCGTGTTTTTAGCTGAATTTTTTTGTGCATGCCAACAAAAATGCAAGGATCACGCCTGCCTGCCCGCTCGTTTCGTCGGTTGGCTTAGGCATACAGAGTTAATTCCCCGTCTAAGCGTACGGAGTTCATTCCTAGTCTAAGATCACACCAGACCGAGGGTTACGGCATCACATGCTGGGCTTGGGCATGTGCTGGTGCCGTATTTTTCTTCATTGGGGCACCATCGCAGGAGCATCGTTGGAGAACCTGACCGGCGGCATTGGGGTTCCAGTGATCGGGGGGGCCGAGGGGGGTCTACGCACATGACATGTGATGGGTGCTGGTATTTGACCCTTATATTGGCCCCCTATCCCTTATCATGCAGATAGGGACCCGGTCGATCCTCGGCTTACGCATCCCGCCCCACTGGCCGGTTGAGCGCCCCCACGCTCGTTTCGTGGGTTGACTTAGGCATACGGACTTCATTCCCAGTCTAAGCATACGGAGTTCATTCCAGTCTAAGATCGGACCGAAACGAGGGTTGCGGAAGCACATGCTGGGCTCGGGCATGTGCTGGTGCCGTATTTTTCTTCATCGGGGTACCATCGCCAGAGCATCATCGGAGAACCTGACCGACGGCATTGGGGTTCTGACGATCGGGGGGCCAGGGGGGTGTGTGCCCATGATGTGCAATCGATGCTGGTACTTGGCCCTTATATTTGCCCCCTATCCCTCATCAAACCTCGAGAACTCACACCCCCTTAAAGAGCATTTGAGATTTTACAGCTTTGCTGCCAGTAGCCATTAAAGGGTCTGAAATGGGGACACTTTTTTCAAGTGGCCACAAAATCCTGTACACTTCGAGTTTTTAGTTGAATTTTTTTGTGCATGCCAAAAAAAATGCAAGGATCACGTCTACCAAGTTTGGGGCCAAAACTCCTTCCGAAAAAATTTTAAAAAAACCCGAATCGCAAAAATTTTGAAAATCGTGAAAAATAGAAAATGAGTCATCTTGCATTGAAACTTCACGTGAAGGCTTAAGGGATTATTGTATGAATTTACAAGCCATAAAAATGGCACTGCCACGTAGAAATATGAAGATGTCCCCAAACCCACCTACCACCCTACCGATCCACGGCTTGCGCATCCGGTCTCTCTGGCCGACGTAGTGCCCGCCCGCCCGCCCGCTTATTTCGTCGGTTAGCTTAGGCATACGGAGTTCATTCCCAGTCTAAGATTGGATCGGACTGAGGGTTTTGGCAGCAAGATTGGCAGCAGGCAGAGGGGGACCTGGTCGATCCCCGGCTTGCGTATCCCGTCTCTCTGGCAGACGTAGAGCCCGCGCGCGCCCTCCCGCTCATTTCATCAGTTCGTTTAGGCATACGGAGTTCATTCTTGGTCTAAGATCGAACCCGACCGAGGGTTACGACAGTAGGATTGGCAACATGCAGAGGGGAACCCGGCCGATCTCCCGCTTGCTCATCCCTCCCCTCTGGCCGGCTGAGCGTCCGCACGCTCGTTTCGTGGGTTGACTTAGGCATACGGTGTTCATTCCCACTCTAAACAAACAAAGTTCATTCCCAGTCTAAGATTAGACCGGACCGAGGTTTACGGTAGCATATGCTGGGCTCGGGCAAGTGCTGGTGCCGCATTTTTCTTCATCGGGGCACCATCGCCGGAGAACCTGACCGGCGGCATTGGGGTTCCGGCGATCGGGGGGGCCAGGGGGTGCGCACATGATGTGCAATGGGTGCTGGTACTTGGCCCTTATATTGGCCACCTATCCCTCATCAAACCTCGAGAACTCACACCCCCATAAAGAGCATTTGAGATTTTATAGGTTTGCTGCCAGTAGCCATTAAAGTGTCTCAAATAGGGACACTTTTTTCAAATGGTCGCAAAATCTTGTACACTTCGAGTTTTTAGTTAAATTTTTTTGTGCATGCCAACAAAAATACAAGGATCACGTCTACCAAGTTTGGGATCAAAACTCCTTCCGAAAAAATTTTAAAAAATTCGGAACCACAAAAGTTTCAAAAATCGTGAAAAATAGAAAACGAATCGTCTTGCAATGAAACTTCACGTGAAGGCTTAAGGGACCATTGTATGAACTTACAAGCCATAAAAATGGCATTGGCATGCAGAAATATGAGGATGTGCCTAAACCCACCTACCACCCTATCGATTCACGACTTGCGTATCCTGTCTCTCTGGTCGGCGTAGTACCCGTCTGCCCCCCGCTCGTTTCGTCGGTTGGCTTAGGCATACAGAGTTAATTCCCAGTCTAAGATCAAGCTAGACTGAGGGTTGTGGCAGCAAGATTGGCAGCAGGCAGAGGGGGACCCGGTCGATCCTCGGCTTGTGCATCCCACCCTCTGGCCGACTGAGTGCCCGCATGCTCGTTCCGTGGGTTGATTTAGGCATACAGAGTTCATTTTGAGTCTAAGCAAACGGAGTTCATTCCCAGTCTAAGATCGGACCGAATCGAAGGTTGCGGTAGCACATGCTGGGCTCGGGCATGTGCTGGTGTCGCATTTTTCTTCGTTGGGGCACCATCGTCGGAGCATCATCGGAGAACCTGACCGGCGGCATTGGGGTTCCAGCGATCGGGGGGCCGGGGGGGTGTGTGCACATGATGTGTGATGGGTGCTGGTACTTGGCCCTTATATTGGCCCCCTATCCCTCATCAAACCTCGAGAATTCACACTCCCTTAAAGTGCATTTGAGATTGTATAGGTTTGCTGCCAGTAGCCATTAAAGTGTCTGAAATGGGGACACTTTTTTCAAATTGTCACAAAATCTTGTACACTTTGAGTTTTTAGCTGATTTTTTTTGTGCATGCCAACAAAAATACAAGGATCACATCTACCAAGTTTGGGGCGAAAACTCCTACCGAAAAAATTTTAAAAAATCTCGAGCCATAAAAAGTTTCAAAAATCGTGAAAAATAGAAAACGAGTCGTCTTGCTATGAAACTTCACGTGAAGGCTTAAGGGACCATTGTATGAATTTACAAGCCATAAAAATGGCATTGGCAAGTAGAAATATGAAGATGTGCCAAAACCCACCTACCACCCTATCAATCCACGGCTTGCGCATCCCGTCTCTCTGGCCGGCGTAGCGCCCGCCCGCCCGCTCGTTTCATAGGTTGGCTTAGGCATACGGAGTTCATTCCTAGTCTAAGATCGGATCGGGCCAGTAGCAGGATAGGCAGCACGTACAGGGGGACCCGGTCCGATCCCCGGCTTGCGCATCCCGCCCCTCTGGCCGGTTGAGCGCCCGTACGCTCGTTTCATGGGTTGACTTAGGCATACGGAGTTCATTCCCAGTCTAAGATCAGACCGGACCGAGGGTTGCGGTAGCACATGCTGGGCTCGGGCATGTGCCGGTGCCGCCTTTTTCTTCGTCGGGACACCATTGACGGAGCATCCCCGGAGAACCTGACCGACGGGATTAGGGTTCCGATGATCGAGGGGGCCGGGGGGGTGTGCGCACATGATGTGCGATGGGTGCTGGTACTTGGCCCTTATATTGGCCCCCTATCCCTCATCAAACCTCGAGAACTCGCACCCCCTTAAAGAGCATTTGAGATTTTACAAGTTTGCTGCCAGTAGCCATTAAAGTGTCTGAAATGGGGACACTTTTTTAAAATGGTCACAAAATCTTGTACACTTCGAGTTTTTAGCTGAACTTTTTTGTGCATGCCAACAAAAAAACAAGGATCACATCTACCAAATTTGGGGCCAAAACTCCTTCCAAAAAAACTTTAAAAAATCCCAAAATGCAAAAAGTTTCACAAATCATGAAAAATAGAAAACGAGTCATCTTGCCATGAAACTTCACGTGAAGCCTTAAGGGACCATTGTATGAATTTACAAGCCATAAAAATGGCATTGGCACGTAGAAATATGAAGATGTGCCTAAACCCACCTACCACCCTATCAATTCACGGCTTATGCATCCCGTATTTTTGGCCGACATAGTGCCTGCCCGCCCGCCCGCTCGTTTCTTCGATTGGCTTAGGTATACGGAGTTCATTCCTAGTCTAAGGTTGGATCAGACTGACAGCAGCATCTGCAGCATGCAGATGGGGACCCAGTCGATCCCCGGCTTGCGCATCACGCCCCTCTGGCCGGCTGAGCGCCCGTACGCTCGTTTCGTGGGTTGATTTAGGCATGCGAAGTTCATTCCCAGTCTAAGATCGGACCAGACTGAGGGTTGCGGCAGCACATGCTGGGTTCGGGCATGTGCTGGTGCCACATTTTTCTTCGTCGGGGCACCATCGCCGGAGCATCACTGGAGAACCTGATCGACGGTATTTGGGTTCCGGCGATTGGAGGGGCCGGGGGGTGTGCGCACATGATGTGCGATGGGTGCTGGTACTTGGCCCTTATATTGGCCCCCTATCACTCATCAAACCTCGAGAACTCGCACCCCCTTAAAGAGCATTTGAGATTTTACAGGTTTGCTGCCAGTAGCCATTAAACAGTCTGAAATGGGGACACTTTTTTCAAATGGTCACAAAATCTTGTACACTTCGAGTTTTTAGCTGAATTTTTTTGTGCATGCCAAAAAAAAATACCAGGATCACGTCTACCAAGTTTGGGGCCAAAACACCTTCCGAAAAAATTTTAAATAATGTCAAACCGAAAAAAGTTTCAAAAATCATGAAAAATAGAAAACGAGTCGTCTTGCCATTAAACTTCACGTGAAGGCTTAAGGGACCATTGTATGAATTTACAAGCCATAAAAATGGCATTGGCATGCAGAAATATTAAGATGTGCCTAAACCCACCAACCACCCTATCGATCCACAGCTTGCGCATCTCGTCTTTCTGGCCGGCGTAGTGCCCTGTCGCCCACCCGGCCGCTCGTTTCGTCGATTGGCTTAGGCATACAGAGTTCATTCCCAGTCTAAGATTGGACCAGACTGAAGGTTACGACAGGAGGATCGACAGCACGCAGAAGGGGACCCGATAGATACCTGGCTTGTGCATCCCGCCCCTCTGGCCGGTTGAGCTCCCGTACGCTCGTTTCGTGGGTTGACTTAGGCATACGGAGTTCATTCCCAGTCTAAGCATATGGAGTTCATTCCCAGTCTAAGATCGGACCGAACCGAAGGTTGCGGCAGCACATGCTGGGCTCGGGCATGTGCTGGTGTCACATTTTTCTTCGTCGAGGCACCATCGCCGGAGCATCGTCAAGAACCTGACCCGGGGCATTGGGGTTCTAGCGATCGAGGGGGCCGAGGTGGTGCATGCACATGATGTCCGATGGGTGCTGGTACTTGGCCCTTATATTGGCCTCCTGTCCCTCATCAAACCTCGAGAACTCACACCCCCTTAAAGAGCATTTGAGATTTTATAGGTTTGCTGCGAGTAGCCATTAAAGTGTCTGAAATGGGGACACTTTTTTCAAATGGTCACAAAATCTTGTACACTTCGAGTTTTTAGCTGAAATTTTTTGTGCATGCCAACAAAAATACAAGGATCACGTCTACCAAGTTTGGGCCAAAACATCTTCCAAAAAATTTTTAAAAAATCCCGAACCGTAAAAAGTTTTGAAAATCATGAAAAAAAGAAAACGAGTCGTCTTGCCATGAAACATCACGTGAAGGCTTAAAAGACCATTGTATGAATTTACAAGCCATAACAATGGCATTGGCATGCAGAAATATGAAGATGTGCCTAAACCCACCTAGCACCCTATCAATCCAGGCATGTGCATGCCGTCTCTCTAGCCGGCGTAGTGCCCACCCACCGGTCCGCCCGTCCGCTCGTTTAATCGGTTGGCTTAGGCATACGGAGTTCATTCCCAATCTAAGATGGGATCGAACTGAGGGTTGTAGCAGCAGGATCGACAGCACGCAGAGAGGGACCCAGTCGATCCCCGACTTGCGCATCCCGTCCCTCTGGCCGGCTGAATGCCCGCACGCTCGTTTCGTGGGTTGACCTAGGCATACGGAGTTCATTCCCAGTCAAAGCATACGGAGTTCATTCCCAGTCTAAGATCGGACAGGATCGAGGGTTGCAATAGCACATGCTGGGCTCAGGCATGTGCTGGTGCCACATTTTTCTTCGTCGAGGCACCATCGCCGGAGCATCGTCGGAGAACCTGACCCACGGCATTGCAGTTCCGGTGATTGGGGGGGCGGGGGGGTGTGCGCACATGATGTGCAATGGGTGCTGGTACTTGGCCCTTATATTGGCCCCCTATCCCTCATCAAACCTCGAGAACTCACACCCCATTCAAGAGCATTTGAGATTTTACCCTTATATTGGCCCCCTACCCAGTCTAAGATCGGACCAGACCGAGGGTTGCGGAAGTAGGATTGGCAGCACGCAGAAGGGGACCCGACCGATCCCCAGCTTACGCATCCCGCCCCTCTGGCCGGCTGAGCGCCCGCACGCTCGTTTCGTGGGTTGACTTAGGCATACGGAGTTCATTCCCAATCTAAGCATACGGAGATCATTCCCAGCCTAAGATTGGACTGGATCGAGGGTTACGGTAGCACATGCTGGGCTCAGGCATGTGCTGGTGCTGTATTTTTCTTCACCGGGGCACCAACGTCGGAGCATCATCGGAGAACCTAACCGGCGACATTGGGGATCCGACGATCGGGGGGGTCGGTGGGGTGTTCGCACATGATGTGCGATGGGTGCTGGTACTTGGCCCTTATATTTGCCCCCTATCCCTCATCAAACCTGGGGAACTCACACCCCCTTCAAGAGCATTTGAGATTTTACAGGTTTGCTGCCAGTAGCCATTAAAGTGTTTGAAATGGGGACAGTTTTTTCAAATGGTCACAAAATCTTGTACACTTTGAGTTTGAAGATGAATTTTTTTCTACATGCCAACAAAAAGACAGGGATCATGTCTACCAAGTTTGGGGCCAAATCTCCTTCTGAAAAAATTTAGAAAAATCCCAAACTGTAAAAGTTTTGAAAATCATGAAAAATAAAAAACGAGTCGTCTTGCCATGAAACTTCACGTGAAGGCTTAAGGGACCATTGTATGAATTTACAAGCCATAAAAATGGCATTGGCAAGCAGAAATGTGAAGATGTACCAAAAGCCACCTACCACCCTATCGATCCACGGCTTGCGCGTCCCGTCTTTCTGGCCGTCGCAGTGCCCCCCCGCCCGCCTCCCCGCTCGTTTCGTGGGTTGGCTTAGGCATACGGAGTTCATTCCTAGTCTAAGATTGGACCAGACCACAGGTTGCAGCAGTAGGATCAGCGGCACGCAGAGGGGGACCCCACCGATCCCCGGAGCATCGCAGGAGAACCTGACCGACGACATTAGGGTTCTGGCGATCGGGGGGGCTAGGGGGGTGTGCGCACATGATGTGTGATGGGTGCTGGTACTTGGCCCATTATATTGGCCCCCTATCCCTCATCAAACCTCTAGAACTCACACCCCCTTAAGGAGCATTTGAGATTTTACAGGTTTGCTGCCAATAGCCATTAAAGTGTCTGAAATGGGGACACTTTTTTCAAATGGTTACAAAATCTTGTACACTTCGAGTGTTTAGCTGAATTTTTTTGTGCATGCCAAGAAAAATTCAAGGATCGTGTCTACCAAGTTTGTGGCCAAAACTCCTTCCGAAAAAATTTTATAAAATCTTGAACCACAAAAAGTTTCAAAATTCGTAAAAAATAGAAAACGAGTCATCTTGCCATGAAACTTCACGTGAAGGTTGAAGGGACCATTGTATGAATTTACAAGCCATGAAAATGGCATTGGCATGCAAAAATATGGAGATGTGCCTAAACCCACCTACCACCCTATCGATCCACGGCTTGCGCATCCTGTCTTTCTTGTCGACGTAGTCCCCGCCCGCCCGCCTGCCTGCTTATTTCGTCGGTTGGCTTAGGCATATGGAGTTCATTCCCAGTCTAAGATTAGATCAGAATGAGGGTTACAGCAGCAGGATCGGCAGCACATAGAGGGGGACCCGGCCGATCCCCGGCTTGCGCATCCCGCCCCTCTGGCTGGTTGAGTACCCGTACGCTCGATTCGTGGGTTGACTTAGGCATACGGAATTCATTCCCAGTTTAAGCATGCGGAGTTCATTCCCAGTCTAAGATCGGACCGGACTGAGGGTTACGACAGCACATGCTGTGCCCGGGCATGTGCTGGTGCCACATTTTTCTTCGTCGAGGCACCATCGTCGGAGAACTTGACCGACGACATTAGGGTTCCGGTGATCGGGGGGCCTAGGGGGTGTGCACACATGATGTGTGATGGATGCTGGTACTTGGCCCTTATATTGGCCCCCTATCCCTCATCAAACCTCTAGAACTCACACCCCCTTAAAGAGCATTTGAGATTTTACAGGTTTACTGCCAGTAGCCATTAAAGTGTCTGAAATGGGGACACTTTTTTCAAATGGTCACAAAATCTTGTACACTTCGATTTTTTAGCTAAATTTTTTTGTGCATGCCAACAAAAATTCAAGGATCGTATCTACCAAGTTTCGGGCCAAAACTCCTTCCGAAAAAATTTTAAAAATCCTCAACCGCAAAAAGCTTCAAAAATCATGAAAAATATAAAACGAGTCATCTTGCCATGAAACTTCACGTGAAGGCTTAAGGGACCATTGTATGAATTTACAAGCCATAAAAATGGCATTGGCATACAGAAATATGAAGATCTTCCTAAACCCACCAACCACCCTATCGATCCACGACTTGCGCATCCCGTCTCTCAACCGGCGTAGTGCCCACTCGCCCGCCCGCCCGCTCATTTCGTCAGTTGGATTAGGCATACGAAGTTCATTCCCAGACTAAGATTAGACCAGCTAAGGGTTACGACAGCACGCAGAGGGGGGACCCGACCGATCCCCGGCTTACACATCCCGCCCCTCTGGCCGGCTGAGCGCCTGCCCGCTCATTTCGTGGGTTGACTTAGGCATACGAAGTTTATTCCCAGTCTAAGCATACGGAGTTCATTCCCAATCTAAGATCGGACCAGATCGAGGGTTGCAGCAGCACATGCTAGGCTCAAGCATGTGCTGGTGCCGCATTTTTCTTCGTCGAGAGACCATCGCCGGAGAACCTGATCAGTGGCATTGGGGTTCCAGCGATCGGGGGGGTCGGGGGGGTGTGCGCACATGATGTGCGATGGGTGCTGGTACTTGGCCCTTATATTGACCTTGAGAACTCACACCCCCTTAAAGAGCATTTCAGATTTTACAGGTTTGCTACCAGTAGCAATTAAAGTGTCTGAAATGGGGACACGTTTTTCAAATGGTCACAAAATGTTGTACAGTTCGAGTTTTTAGCTGAAATTTTTTGTGAATGCCAACAAAAATACAAGGATGACGTCTACCAAGTTTGTGACCAAAATTCCTTTCGAAAAAAATTGAAAAAATCTCAAACCGTAAAAACTTTCAAAAATTATGAAAAATAGAAAACGAGTCGTCTTGCAATGAAACTTCACGTGAAGGCTTAAGGGACCATTTTATGAATTTACAAGCCATAAAAATGGCATTGGCACGCAGAAATATGAACATGTACCTAAACCCACCTATCACCCTATCGATCCACGGCTTGCGCATCTTGTCTCTCTGGCAAGCGTAATGCCCGCTCGCTCGCCGCCCGCCTTTTCGTTTTGTCGGTTGGCTTAGGCATACAGATTTCATTCCAGTCTAAGATTAGACCGGATCGAGGGTTGTGATAGTAGGATCGACAGCACGCAGAGGGGTACCCGGATGATCCCTAGCTTGTGTATCCCGCCCCTCTGGCCGGCTGAGCGCCCGCATGCTCATTTTATGGGTTGACTTAGGCATACGGAGTTCATTCCCAGTCTAAGCACACGAGTTCATTCTCGATCTAAGATCGGACCGAACCGAGGGTTGCAACAGCACATGCTAGGCTCAGGCATGTGCTGGTGCCATCTTTTTCTTCGTCGGGGCACCATCGCCAGAGAACCTGACCGGCGGCATTGGGGTTCCAGCGATCGGGGGGCGGGGGGTGTGCGCACATGATGTGCGATGGGTGCTGGTACTTGGCCCTCATATTGGCCCCCTATCCCTCATCAAACCTTGAGAACTCACACCCCATTAAAGAGCATTTGAGATTTTACAGGTTTGCTACCAGTAGCCATTAAAGTGTCTGAAATTGGGACACTTTTTTCAAATGGTCACAAAATCTTGTACACTTCGTGTTTTTAGCTAATTTTTTTTGTGCATGCCAAAAAAAATACAAGGATCACGTCTACCAAGTTTGGGGCCAAAACTCCTTTCAAAAAAATTTTAAAAAATCCCGAACCTCAAAAATTTTTGAAAATCCTGAAAAATAGAAAATGAGTCGTCTTGCCATGAAACTTCACGTGAAGGCTTAAGGGACCATAGTATGAATTTACAAGCCATAAAAATGGCATTGGCACACAGAAATATGAAGATGTGCCTAAACCCACCTACCACCCTATCGATCCAAGGCTTGCGCATCCCGTCTCTCTGGCCGACGTAGTGCCTGCCCGCCTGCTTGTTTCGTCGGTTTATCTTAGGCATATAGAGTTCATTCCCAGTCTAAGATAGAACCAGACCGAGGGTTGTGGCAGCAAGATCGGCAGCACGCAGAGGGGGACCCGGTTGATCCCCGGCTTGCGCATCTCGCCCCTCTGGCCGACGGAGCGGCCACACGCTCGTTTTGTGGGTTGACTTAGGATACGGATTTGATTCCCAGTGTAAGCATACAGAGTTCATTCCCAGTCTAAGGTCGGATCAGACCAAGGGTTTCGATAGTACATGCTGGGCTCGGGCATGTGCTGGTGCCGAATTTTTCTTCCTCGGGGCACCATGACTGGAGCATCGTCAAAAAACCTGACCGACGGCATTGGGGTTCCTACGATCGGGGTGGTCGAGGGGGTGTGCGCACATGATGTGTGATGGGTGCCAGCACTTGACCCTTATATTGGCCCCCTATCCCTCATCAAACCTCGAGAACTCACACCCCCTTAAGAAGCATTTGATATTTTACATGTTTGCTGCCGGTAGCCATTAAAGTGTCTGAAATGGGGACACTTTTTTCAAATGGTGACAAAATCTCGTACACTTCGATTTTTTAGCTGAATTTTTTTGTGCATGCCAACAAAAATACAAGGATCATGTCTACCAAGTTTGGGGCAAAAAATCATTCCAAAAAAATTTTTAAAAATCCCGAACTATAAAAAGTTTTCAAAATCTTGAAAAATAGAAAACGAGTCGTCTTGCCATGAAACTTCAGGTGAAGGGTTAAGGGACCATTGTATGAATTTACAAGCCATAAAAATGGCATTGTCACACAGAAATATAAAGATGTGCCTAACCCACCTACCACCCTATCGATCCACGGCATGCGCATCCCGTCTCTCTAGCCGGCGTAGTGCTCGCATGCCCACCCGCCCGCTTGTTTCGTCGGTTGGCTTAGGCATACGGAGTTCATTCCTAATCTAAGATCAGACCAGATTGAGGGTTGCTGTAGCAGAATCAGTAGCATGTAGAAGGGGACCCGGCCAATTTTCGGCTTACGCATCCCACCCCTCTGGTCGGCTGAGCGCCCACACGCTCGTTTAGTGGGTTGACTTAGACATACGGAGTTCATTCCCATTCTAAGCATACGGAGTTCATTCCCAGTCTAAGATCGGACCGGACTGAGGGTTACGGCAGCACATGCTGTGCCCGAGCATGTGCTGGTGCAGCATTTTTCTTCGTCAGGGCACCATCGTCGGAGCATCGTCGGAGAACCTGATCGACGGCATTGGGGTTCTAGCGATCGGGGGGGCCAGGGGGTGTGCGCACATGATGTGCGATGGGTGCTGGTACATGGCCCTTATATTGGCCCCCTATCCCTCATCAAACCTCGAGAACTCACACCCCTTTAAAAGCATTTGAGATTTTACAGGTTTGCTGCCAGTAAGCATTAAAGTGTCTGAAATGGGGACATTTTTTTCAAATGGTCACAAAATCTTGTACACTTCGAGTTTTTGGCTGAACTTTTTTGTGCACGCCAACAAAAATACAAGGATCATGTCTACCAAGTTTGGGGTCAAAAATCCTTCCGAAAAAATTTTAAAAAATCCCAAACCCAAAAAGTTTCAAAAATCATGAAAAATAGAAAAGGAATCGTCTTGCCATGAAACTTCACGTGAAGGCTTAATGGACCATTGTATGAATTTACAAGTCATAAAAATGGCATTGGCGTGCAAAAATATGAAGATGTGCCTAAACCCACCTACCACCCTATCGATCCATGGCTTGGGCATCCCGTCTCTCTGGCTGACGTAGTGCCCGCCCGCCCGCCCGCACGCTCTTTTCGTTGGTTGACTTAGGCATACAGAGTTCATTCCCAATCTAAGATAGGACCAGACCGAGAGTTGCGGTAGCAGGATCGATAGCATTCAGAGGGGGACCCGACCATCCCTAATTTATGCATCTCGCCCGTCTGGCCGACTGAGCGCCCGCACGCTCGTTTCGTGGGTTGACTTACCCATACGGAGTTCATTCCTAGTCTAAGCATACGGAGTTAATTCCCAGTCTAAGATTGGATCATATGGAGGGTTGCGGCAGCACATGCTAGGCTCGGCTTGTGCTAGTGCCGCATTTTTTTCACCGGGGCACCATCACCGGACCATCACTGGAGAACCTGACCGACGGTATTGGGGTTCCGACGATCAGGGGGCCAGGGGGTGTGCGCACATGATGTGCGAAGGGTGCTGGTACTTGGCCCTTATATTGGCCCCCTATCCCTCATCAAACCTCGAGAACTCACACCCCCTTAAAGAGCATTTGAGATTTTACAGGTTTGCTGCCAGTAGGAATTAAAGTGTCTAAAATGGGGACACTTTTTTCAAATGGTCACAAAATCTTGTACACTTCGAGTTTTTAGCTGAATTTTTTTGTGCATGCCAACAAAAATACAAGGATCACGTCTACCAAATTTGGGGCCAAAACTCCTTCCGAAAAATTTTTAAAAAATCCCGAACCTCAAAAAGTTTCAAAAATCATGAAAAAGAGAAAACGAGTCATCTTGCCATGAAACTTCACGTGAAGGCTTAAGGGACCATTGTTTTAATTTACAAGCCATAAAAATGGCATTGGCATGCAGAAATATGAAGATGTACCTAAACCCACCTACCACCCTATCGATCCACGGCTTGCAAATCCCGTCTCTCTGGCCGGCGTAGTTCCCGCCCGCCCGGCCGCTCGTTTCGTCGGTTGGCTTAGGCATACGGAGTTCATTCCTAGTCTATGATTGAACCAGATCGAGGGTTGTGGCAGCAAGATCGGCAGCATGCAGCGGGGGACTCGACCGATCCCTGGCTTGTGCATCCTGCCCCTCTGGCCGGTTGAGCGCCCGCACGCTCGTTTCATGGGTTGACTTAGGCATACGGAGTTCATTCCCAGTCTAAGCATATGGAGTTCATTCCCAGTCTAAGATCGGACCGGGCTGAGGTTTGCGGCAGCACATGCTAGGCTCGGGCATGTGCTGGTGCCACATTTTTCTTCAACGGGGCACCATCGTTGGAGCATCACCGGAGAGCCTGACCGACGACATTGGGGTTCCGGCGATCGGGGGGCCGGGGGGTGTGCGCACATAATGTGCGATGGGTGCTGGTACTTGGATCTTATATTGGCCCCCTATCACTCATCAAACCTCGAGAACTCACACACCCTTAAAGAGCATTTGAGATTTTACAGGTTTGCTGCCAATAGCTTTTAAAGTGTCTGAAATGGGGACACTTTTTTCAAATGGTTACAAAATCTTGTACACTTTGAGTTTTTAGCTGAATTTTTTTGTGCATGCCAAAAAAATATACAACGATAATGTCTACCAAGTGTGGGGCCAAAACGCTTTCCGAAAAAATTTTAAAAAATCCCGAACCGCAAAAAGTTTCCAAAATCATGAAAAATAGAAAACGAGTCGTCTTGCCATGAAACTTCACGTGAAGGCTTAAGGGACCATTGTATGAATTTACAAGCCATAAAATTGGCATTGGTACGTGGAAATGTGAAGATGTGCCTAAACCCACCTACCACCCTATCGATCCACGGCTTGGGCATCCCGTGTCTCTAGCCGGCGTAGTGCCCGCCCGCATGCCCGCCCGCTCGTTTCGTCGGTTGGCTTAGGCATACGGAGTTCATTCCCAGTCTAAGATCAGACCGAACCAAGGGTTGCGGCAGCAAGATTGGCAGCACGCAGAGGGGGACCCGACCGATCCTCGGCTTGCGCATCCCGCCCCTCTGGCCGGCTGAGCACCCACACACGCCCGTTTCGTAGGTTGACTTAGGCATACAGAGTTCATTCCCAGTCTAAGCATACGTAGTTCATTCCCAGTCTAAGATTGGACCGGACCGAGGGTTACGACAGCACATGCTGGGCTCGGGCATGTGCTGGTGCCGCATTTTTCTTCGTCAGGGCACCATCGTCGGAGTATCGTCGGAGAACCTGACCGGTGGCATTGGGGTTCCGACGATCGGGGGGGCCTGGGGGTGTGAGCACATGATGTGCGATGGGTGCTGGTACTTGGCCTTTATATTGGCCCCCTATCCCTCATCAAACCTCGAGAACTCACACCCCCTTAAAGAGCATTTGAGATTTTACAGGTTTGCTGCCAGTAGCCATTAAAGTGTCTGAAATGGGGACACTTTTTTCAAATGGTCACAAAATCTTGTACACTTCGAGTTTTTAGTTGAATCTTTTTGTGCATGCCAACAAAAAAACAAGGATCACGTCTACCAAGTTCGGGGCCAAAAATCCATTTGAAAAAATTTTAAAAAATCCCGAACCGCAAAAACTTTCGAAAATCATCAAAAATAGAGAACGAGTCATCTTGCCATAAAAATTCACGTGAAGGCTTAAGGGACCATTATATGAATTTACAAGGCATAAAAATTGCTTTGGCACGTAAAAATATGAAGATGTGCCTAAACCCACCTACCACCCTATCGATCCATGGCTTGCGCATCCCGTCTCTCTGGTCGACGTAGCGCCTGCCCGCCCGCCCGCTCGTTTCGTCAGTTGGCTTAGGCATACGGAGTTCATTCCCAGTCTAAGATCAAATCGGACTGAGGGTTGTGACAGCAGGATCGGCAGCATGTAGAGGGGGACTCGACCGATCCCTGGCTTACGCATCCTGCCCCTCTGGCCGGCTGAGCGCCCGCACGCTCGTTTCGTGGGTTGACTTAGGCATACGGAGTTCATTCCCAGTCTAAGCATACGGAGTTCATTCCCAGTCTAAGATCAGACCAGACCGAGGGTTGCAGTAGCCCATGCTAGGCTCGGGCATGTGTTGGTGCCGCATTTTTCTTTGCCGGGGCACCATCGTCAGAGAACCTGGCCGGCGGCATTGGGGTTCCGACGATCGGGCGGGCCGGAGGGTGGTGTGCGAACATGATGTACGATGGGTGCTAGTACTTGGCCCTTATATTGGCTGCCTATCTCTCATCAAACCCTGAGAACTCACACCCCCTTAAAGAGCATTTGAGATTTTACAGGTTTGCTGCTAGTAGCCATTAAAGTGTCTGAAATGGCTACACTTTTTTCAAATGGTCACAAAATCTTGTACACTTCGAGTTTTTACCTGAATTTTTTTGGGCATGCCAACAAAAATACAAGGATCATGTCTACCAAGTTTGGGGCCAAAACTCCTTCCGAAAAAATTTTAAAAAATTCGAAACCGTAAAAAGTTTCAAAAATTATGAAAAATAGAAAACGAGTCGTCTACCCATGAAACTTCACGTGAAGGCTTAGGGGACCATTGTATGAATTTACAAGCCATAAAAATGGTATTGTCACATAGAAATATAAAGATATGCCTAAACCCACCTACCACCCTATCGATCCACGGCTTACGCATCCTGTCTCTCTGGCTGGCGTAGTGCTTGCAAGCCTGCCCGCCCGCTCGTTTCGTCGGTTGGCTTAGCCATACAAAGTTCATTCCCAGTCTAAGATCAGACCGGATTGACGGTTGTTGCAACTGGATTGGTAACACGTAGAGGGAGACCCGGTCGATCCCCGGCTTGTGCATCCCACCCCTCTGTCCAGCTGAGCACTCGCACGCTCGTTTCGTGGGTTGACTTAGGCATACGGAGTTCATTCCCAGTCTAAGCATACGGAGTTCATTCCCAGTCTAAGATCAGACCGGATCGAGGGTTGCGGCAGCCCATGCTAGGCTCGGGCATGTGCTGGTGTCGTATTTTTCTTCGTGGGGGCACCATCGTCGGAAAACCTAATCGGCGGCATTGGGATTTCGATGATCGGGGGGGCCGGGGGTATGCGCATATGATGTGCAATGGGTGCTGGTACTTGGCCCCTATATTGGCCCCCTATCCCTCATCAAACCTCGAGAACTCACACACCCTTAAAGAGTATTTGAGATTTTACAAGTTTGCTGCCATTAGCCATTAAAGTGTCTGAAATGGGGACACTTTTTTCAAATGGTCACAAAATCTTGTACACTTCGAGTTTTTACCTGAATTTTTTTGGGCATGCCAACAAAAATACAAGGATCATGTCTACCAAGTTTGGGGCCAAAACTCCTTCCGAAAAAATTTTAAAAAATCTCGAACCATAAAAAGTTTTGAAAATCGTGAAAAATAGAAAACGAGTCGTCTTGCCATGAAACTTCACGTGAAGGCTTAAGGGACCATTGCATGAATTTACAAGCCTCTAAAATGGCATTGGCATGCAGAAATATGAAGATGTGCCTAAACCCACCTACCACCCTACCGATCCACGGCTTGCGTATCCCGTCTCTCTTGCCGGCGTAGTGCCTGCCTGCCCGGCCGCTCGTTTCGTCGGTTGGCTTAGGCATACAGAGTTCTTTCCTAGTCTAAGATTGGATCAGATCGAGGGTTGCAGCAGCAAGATCGACAACACGCAGAGGGGGACCCGATCGATCCCCGGCTTGCGTTTCCCGCCCCTCTGGCCAGCTGAGCACCCGCACGCTTGTTTCGTGTGTTGACTTAGGCATACGAAGTTCATTCCCAGTCTAAGATCGGACCGGACCGAGGGTTATGGTAGCACATGCTGGGCTCGGGCATGTGCTGGTGCTGCATTTTTCTTCGTCGGGGCACCATCGCTCAAGCATCACTGAAAAACCTGACCGACGACATTGGGGATCCAGAGATCGGGGGGGCCGGGGGGTGTGCGCGCATGCTGTTCGATGGGTGCTGGTACTTGGCCCTTATATTGGCCCCCTATCCCTCACCAAACCTCGAGAACTCACACCCCCTGAAAGAGCATTTGAGATTTTACAGGTTTGCTGCCAGTAGCCATTAAAGTGTCTGAAATGGGGACACTTTTTTCAAATGGTCACAAAATCTTGTACACTTCGAGTTTTTAGCTAAATTTCTTTATGCATGCCAACAAAAATACAAGGATGATGTCTACCAAGTTTGGGGCCAAAACTCCTTCCGAAAAAATTTTAAAAAGTCCCGAACCGTAAAAAGTTTTGAAAATCGTGAAAAATAGAAAACAAGTCGTCTTGCCATGAAACTTCACGTGAAGTTTTAAGGGACCATTGCATGAATTTACAAGCCTCTAAAATGGCATTGGCATGCAGAAATACGGAAGAGGTGCCAAAACCCACCTACGCAATCCTTACTGGATCCACGGCTTGCGCATCCCGTCTCTCTGGCCGGCGTAGTGCCCGCCCGCCCGCCCGCTCGTTTTCGTCAGATGGCTTAGGCATACGGAGTCATTCCCAGTCTAAGCATATGAAGTTCATTCCCAATCTAAGATCAGACTCGGATGAGGTGTGTGGCAGCACATGCTGGGCTCAAGCATGTGCTGGTGCCGTATGTTTCTTCGCCGGGGGGCACCATCACGGAGCATCACGGGAACCTGACTACGGCATTGGGGTTTCGACGATCGGGGGTTGCTGGGGTGTGTGGCGACATGATGTGTGAATAGTGCTGTACTTGGCCTTATTGGCCCCCTATCCCTCATCAAACCTCGAGAACTCAACCCCCCTTAAAGAGCATCTGGAGATTTTATAGGTTTGTGCTAGTAGCCATTAAAGTGTCTGAAATGGGGGACCACTTTTTCAAATTGGTCAAAAATCTTGTACACTTTGAGTTTTTAGCTGAATTTTTTTGTGCATGTGAGCAAAAATACAAGGATCACTCTACATGGCCAAACTCATTCCGAAAAAATTTAAAAAATCCCGAACCGTAAAAAGTTTCAAAAATCGTGAAAAATAGAAAACGAGTCGTCTTGCCATGAAACTTCACGTGAAGGCATAAAGGACCATTGTATGAATTTACAAGCCATAAAAATGGCATGGCACGCAGAAATATGAAGATGTGCCTAAACCCACCTACCACCCTATCGATCCACGGCTTACGCATCACGTCTCTTTGGCCGACGTAGTGCCCGCCCGCCCGCACGCCCGCTCATTTCGTTACTTGGCTTAGGCATACGGAGTAGTCTAAAATCAGACCAGATTGAGTGTTACGGTAGCAGGATCGACAGCACACATAGGGGGACCCGACTGATCCTCGACTTGCGCATCCCGCCCCTCTAACCGGCTGAGCGCCCACATGCTCATTTCGTGGGTTGACTTAGGCATACGGAGTTCATTCCCAATCTAAGCATACAGAGTTCATTCCCAGTCTAAAATCAGACCAGACTGAGGGTTGCAACAGCACATGCTGGGCTTGGGCATGTGTTGGTGCCGCATTTTTCTTCGTCGGGGCACCATCGCCTGAGCATCGCTGGAGAACTTGACCGATGGCATTGGGGTTCCGACGATCAGGGGGCCGGGGGGGCTGTGCGCACATGATATGTGATGGGTGCTGGTACTTGGCCCTTATATTGGCCCCCTATCCCTCATCAAACCTCAAGAACTTACACCCCCTTAAAGAGCTTTTGAGATTTTACAGGTTTGCTGCCAGTAGCCATTAAAGTGTCTTAAATGGGGAAACATTTTTCAAATGGTCACAAAATCTTGTACACTTCGAGTTTTTAGCTGAATTTTTTTGTGCATGCCAACAAAAATACAAGGATCACGTCTACCAAGTTTGGGGCCAAAATTCCATCCGAAAAAATTTTAAAAAAATCCCAAATCGTAAAAAGTTTCAAAAATCATGAAAAATAGAAAACGAGTCGTCCTGCCATGAAACTTCATGTGAAGGCTTAAGGGACCATTGTATGAATTTACAAGCCATAAAAATGGCATTGACATGCAGAAATATGAAGATGTGCCCAAACCCACCTACCACCCTATTGATCCACGGCTTCCGCATCCCGTCTCTCTGGCCGGCGAAATGCCCGCCCGCCCGCCCGCCTGCTCGTTTCATTGGTTGGCTTAGGCATACGGAGTTCATTCCCAGTCTAAGATTGGACCAGATCGAGGGTTGTGGCAGTAGGATCGATAGCACGCAGAAGGGGACCCGACCAATCCCCGCCTTGCGCATCCCACCCCTCTAGCTGGCTGAACGCCTGCATGCTTGTTTCATGGGTTGACTTAGGCATACGAAGTTCATTCCCAGTCTCAGCATACGAAGTCCATTCCCAGTCTAGGACCGGATGGGACTGAGGGTTGCAGCAGCACATGCTAGGCTTGGGCATGTGCTGGTGCTGCATTTTTCTTTGCAGGGGCACCATCGTCGGAGCATCACCGGAGAACCTGACCGACGGCATTGAGGCTTCGGCAATCGGGGGGCCGGGGGTTGTGCGGACATGATGTGCGATGGGTCCTAGTACTTGGCCCTTATATTGGCCCCCTATCCCTCATCAAACCCTGAGAACTCACACCCCCTTAAAGAGTATTTGAGATTTTACAGGTTTGCTGCCAGTAGCCATTAAAGTGTCTTAAATGGGGACACTTTTTTCAAATGGTCACAAAATCTTGTACACTTCGAGTTTTTAGCTGAATTTTTTTGTGCATGCCAACAAAAAACAAGGATCATGACTACCAAGTTTGGGGCCAAAACTCCTTCCAAAAAAATTTTAAAAAATTTCGAACCGTAAAAAGTTTCAAAAATCTTGAAAAATAGAAAATGAGTCGTCTTGTCATGAAACTTCACATGAAGGCTTAAGGGACCATTGTATGAATTTACAAGCCATAAAAATGGCTTTGGCACGCAGAAATATGAAGATGTGCCTAAACCCACCTACCACCCTATCGATCCACGACTTGCGCATCCCGTCTCTCTGGCCGACGTAGTGCCTGCCTGCCCGCGCGCTCGTTTCGTCGGGTGGCTTAGGCGTACGGAGTTCATTCCTAGTCTAACATCGCATCAAACTAAGGGTTGTGGCAGTAGGATGGGCAGCACGCAGAGGGGGACCCGGTTGATCCCCGACTTGTGCATCCCGCCCCTATGGCCAGTTGAACGCCCGTACGCTTGTTTCGTGGGTTGACTTAGGCATACGGAGTTCATTCCTAGTCTAAGCATACAGAGTTCATTCCTAGTATAAGATCGGACTAGACCGAGGGTGGCGGCAGCACATGCTGGGCTCGGGCATGCGCTGGTGCCACATTTTTTTTTGCCGGTGCACCATCGCCCGAGCATCGCTGGAGAACCTGACCGGTGGCATTAGGGTTCCGACGATCGGGGGGCCGAGGGGGTGTGCGTACATGATGTGCGATGGGTGCTGGTACTTGGCCCTTATATTTGCCCCCTATCCCTCATCAAACCTCTAGAACTCACACCCCCTTAAAGAGCATTTGAGATTTTACAGGTTTGCTGCCAGTAGCAGTAAAGTGTCTAAAATGGGACACTTTTTGCAAATGGTCACAAAATCTTGTACGCTTCGAGTTTTTAGCTGGATTGTTTTGTGCATGCCAATAAAAATACAAGGATCACGTCTACCAAGTTTGGGGAAACTCCTTCGAAAAATTTTAAAAATCCTGAACGCAAAAAGTTCAATCATGAAAAATAGAAAACGAGTCGTCTTGCCATGAAACGTCACGTGAAGGCTTAGGGGACCATTGCATGAATTCACAAGCCATAAAAATGGCATTGGCACACAGAAATATGAAGATGTGCCTAAACCCAGCTACCACCCTATCGATCCACAGGCTTGCGCATCCCGTCTCTCTGGCCGGCATAGTGCCCGCCCGCCCGCTCGTTTTATCGGTTGGCTTAGGCATACAGAGTTCATTCCAAGTCTAAGATTGGACCAGACCGAGGTTGCGGTAGTAGGAGCGACAGCACGCAGAGGGGGACCCGACCGATCCCCGACTTGCGCATCCCGCCCCTCTGGCCGGCTGAGCGCCCGCACGCTCGTTTCGTGGGTTGACTTAGGCATACGGAGTTCATTCCCAATCTAACATCGAACCAAACTGAGGGTTGTGGCAGCAGGATCGACAGCACGCAAAGGGGGACCCGGTCGATCCCCGGCTGCCCCTCTGGCCGGCTGAGCGCCCGTACACTCATTTCGTGGGTTGACTTAGGCATAAGGAGTTCATTCCCAGTCTGAGATCGGACCGGACCGAGGGTTGCGGCAGCACATTCTAGGCTCGGGCATGTGCTGGTGTCATATTTTTCTTCACCAGGGCACCATCGTCGGAGAACTTGATCGGCGGCATTGAGGTTCCGATGATCGGGGGGGTCGGGGGGAGTGTGCGCACATGATGTGCGATGGGTGCTGGTACTTGGCCTTTATATTGGCCCCCTATCCCTCATCAAACCTTGAGAACTCACACGCCCTTAAAGAGCATTTGAGATTTTACAGGTTTGCTGCCAGTAGCAATTAAAGTGTCTGAAATGGGGACACTTTTTTCAAATGGTCACAAAATCTTGTACACTTCAAGTTTTTAGCTGAATTTTTTTGTGCATGCCAAGAAAAATACAAGGATCACGTCTACCAAGTTTGGGGCCAAAACTCCTTCGAAAAAAATTTAAAAAATTCTGAACCCTAAAAAGTTTCAAAAATCGTGAAAAATAGAAAACGAGTCGTCTTGCCATGAAACTTCACGTGAAGGCTTAAGGGACCATTGTATGAATTTACAAGCCATAAAAATGGGATTGGCATGCAGAAAAATATGAAGATGTGCCTAAACCCACCTACAACCCTATCGATCTGCGGCTTGCGCATCCCATCTCTCTGGCCGACGTAGTGCCCGCCCGCCCGCCTGCCCGCTCGTTTCGTCGGTTGGCTTAGGTATACGGAGTTCATTCCCAGTCTAAGATCAGGCCAGACCAAGGGTTGTGGCATCAAGATCGGCAGCACGCAGAGGGGGACCCGATCGATCCTTGGCTTGCGCATCCTGCCCCTCTGGCAGACTGAGCACCCGCACGCTTGTTTCGTGGGTTGACTTAGGCATACGAAGTTCATTTCCAGTCTAAGCATATGGAGTTCATTCCCAGTCTAAGATCGGATCAGACCGAGGGTTGCAGCAGCACATGTTGGGCTCGAGCATTTACTGGTGCCGAATTTTTCTTCACTGGGGCACCATCACCGGAGCATTGCCAGAGAACCTGACCGGTGGCATTGAGGTTCCGACGATCGGGGGGGCCAGGGGGGTGTGTGCGCACATGATGTGTGATGGGTACTGGTACTTAGCCCTTATATTGGCTCCTTATCCCTCATCAAACCTTGAGAACTCATACCCCTTTAAAGAGCATTTGAGATTTTACAAGTTTGCTGACAGTAGCCATTAAAGTGTCAACAAAAGTAGCCATTGAGATTTTACAAGTTTGCTGACAGTACCCTTAGAGTTTTTAGCTGTATTGTTCTATGCATGCCAATAAAAATACAAGGATCATGTCTACCAAGTTTGGGGCCAAAACTCCTTCCGAAAAAATTTAAAAAAATCTCGAACCGTAAAAAGTTTCAAAAATTGTGAAAAATAGAAACCGAGTCATCTTGCCATGAAACTTCATGTAAAGGCTTAAGGGACCATTGTATGAATTTACATGCCATAAAAATGGCATTGGCACACAGAAATATGAAGATGTGACTAAACCCACTTGCCACCCCATCGATCCACAGCTTTCGCATCCCGTCTCTCTGGCCGACGTAGTGCCCGCCCATCCGCTCGTTTCGTCGGTTGGCTTAGGCATACGGAGTTCATTCCCAGTCTAAGATCAGACTGGATCGAGGGTTACGGCAGCATGCAGAGGGTGACCCGGCCGATGCTCGGCTTGCGCATCCCACCCCTCTGGACGGCTGAGCACCCGCACGCTCGTTTCGTGGGTTGACGTAGGCATACGGAGTTCATTCCCAGTCTAAGCATACGGGGTTCATTCCCAGTCTATGATCGGATCGGATCGGACTGAGGGTTGCGACAGCACATGTTGGGCTCGAGCTTGTGCTGGTGCCACATTTTTCTTCTCCGGCGCACCATCGTTGAAGCATCGTCAGAGAACCTGACCGACGACATTGAGGTTTCAGCGATCGGGGGCCCGGGGGGTGTGCGCACATGATGTGCGATGGGTGCTGGTACTTGGCGCTTATATTGGCCCCCTATCCCTCATCAAACCTGGAGAACCCACACCCCCTTAAAGAGCATTTGAGATTTTACAGGTATGCTGCCAGTAGCCATTAAAGTGTCTGAAATAGGGACACTTTTTTCAAATGGTCACAAAATCTTGTACATTTTGAGTTTTTGGCTAAATTGTTTTCTGCATGCCAACAAAAATACAAGGATCACGTCTACCAAGTTTGGGGCCAAAACTCCTTCCGAAAAAATTTAAAAAATCCCGAAGCGCAAAAAGTTTCAAAAATCCTAAAAATAGAAAACGAGTCGTCTTTCCATCAAACTTCACGTGAAGGCTTAAGGGACCATTGTATGAATTTACAGGCCATAAAAATGGCATTGGCATGTAGAAATATGAAGATGTGCCTAAACCCACCAACCACCCTATCGATCCATGCCTTGCGCATCCCGTCTCTTTGGCTGGCGTAGTGCCCGCCCGCCCGCCTGCCCGCTCGTTTCGTCGGTTGGCTTAGGTATACGGAGTTCATTCCCACTCTAAGATCGGATTGGACCGAGTGTTGCGGCAGCAGGATTGGCAGCACGCAGAAGGGGCCCTGATCGATCCCCGGCTTGCGCATCCCGCCCCTCTGGCCGGCTGAGCGGCTGCACGCTCGTTTCGTGGGTTGACTTAGGCATACGGAGTTCATTCCCAGTCTAAGCATATAGAGTTCATTCCCAGTCTAAGATCGGATCGAACCGAGGGTTACGGTAGCACATGCTGGGCTCGGCATGTGTTGGTGCCGTATTTTTCAGCCTCGGGGCACCATCGCCGGAGCATCGTCGGAGAACCTGACCGGTGGCATTGGGTTCCGACGATCGGGGGGTCGGGGGGGTGTGCACATGATGTGCGATGGGTGCTGGTACTTGGCCCTTATATTGGCCCCCAATCCATCATGAAACCTCGAGAACTCACACCCCCTTAAAGAGCATTTGAGATTTTACAGGTTTGCTGTCAGTAGCCTTTAAAGTGTCTGAAATGTGGACACTTTTTTCAAATTGTCACAAAATCTTGTACACATCGAGTTTTTAGCTGAATTTTTTTGTGCATGCCAACAAAAATACAAGGATCACGTCTACCAAGTTTGAAGGAAAAAAACCTTCTGAAAAAATTTTAAAAAATTGTGAACCGTAAAAAGTTTCAAAAATCGTGAAAAATAAAAAACGAGTCATCTTGCCATGAAACTTCACGTGAAGGCTTAAGGGACCATTATATGAATTTGCAAGCCATAAAAATGGCATTGGCATGCAGAAATATGAAGATGTGCCTAAACCCACCTGCCACCCAATCGATCAACAGCTTGCGCATCCCGTCTCTCTGGTCGGCGTAGTGCCCGCCCGCCCGTCCGCTCGTTTCGTCGGTTGGCTTAGGCATACGGAGTTCATTCCCAGTCTAAGATTGGACCAGACCGAGGGTTGCAGTGGCAAGATTGGCAACACGCAGAGGGGGACCCGACCGATCCCCGGCTTGCGCATCCCGCCCCTTTGGCCAGCTGAATGCCTGCATGCTCGTTTTGTGGGTTGACTTAGGCATACGGAGTTCATTCCCAGTCTAAGCATACAAAGTTAATTCCCAGTCTAAGATCGGACCTGACCAAGGGTTTCGGCAGCACATGCTGGGGTCGAGCATGTGCTGGTGCCGCATTTTTCTTCGTCGGGGT
>NW_019167971.1:4739530-4792495 GCF_002303985.1 Durio zibethinus | reverse complement strand
ATGGTCACAAAATCTTGTACACTTCGAGTTTTTAGCTGAAATTTTTTGTGCATGCCAACAAAAATACAAGGATCACATCTACCAAGTTTGGGCCAAAACTCCTTTCGAAAAAATTTTAAAAAATCTTGAACCGCAAAAAGTTTCAAAAATCATGAAAAATAGAAAACGAGTCATCTTGCCATGAAACTTCACGTGAAGGCTTAAGGGACCAATGTATGAATTTACAAGCCATAAAAATGGCATTGGCACTCAGAAATATGAAGATATGCCTAAACCCACCTACCACCCTATCGATCCATGACTTGCGCATCCCGTCTCTCTGGCCGACGTATTGCCCACCCGCCCGTCCGCCCACTTTTTTCGTCGGTTGGCTTAGGCATGCGGAGTTCATTCACAGTCTAAGATCGGACCGGACCGTAGCAGGATCGGCAGCACACCCGCTCACTCGTCTGCTCATTTCGTCGGTTGGCTTAGGCATACGGAGTTCATTCCCAGTCTAAGATCGGGCCGGACCGACAATGGGATCGACAGCACATAGATGGGGACCCGACCAATCCCCGGCTTAAGCATCACTTCCCTCTGGCCGGCTGAGCGCCCGCACGCTCGTTTTGTGGGTTGACTTAGGTAAACGGAGTTCATTCCCAGTCTAAACATGCGGAGTTCATTCCCAGTCTAAGATTGGACCGGACAAAGGGTTGCGACAGCACATGCTGGGTGCGGGCATGTCGGGGCACCATCGTCGGAGCATTATCGGAGAACTTGACCGGCCGCATTGGGGTTCCGACGATCGGGGGGGTGTGCACACATGATGTGTGATGGGTGCTGGTACTTGGTCCTTATATTGGCCCCTTATCCTCATCAAACCTCGAGAACTCACACCCCCTTAAAGAGCATTTGAGATTTTACAGGTTTGCTACCAATAACCGTTAAAGTGTCTGAAATGGGGACACTTTTTTCAAATGGTCACAAAATCTTGTACACTTCCAGTTTTTAGCTGAATTTTTTTGTGCATGCCAACAAAAATATAAGGATCACGTCTACCAAGTTTGGGACCAAAACTCCTTCCGAAAGAATTTTAAAAAAATCCCGAGCCGTAAAAAGTTTCAAAAATCATGAAAAATAGAAACCGAGTCGTCCTGCCATGAAACTTCACATGATGGCTTAAGGGACCATTGCATGAATTTACAAGCCATAAAAATGGCATTGGCACGCAGAAATATGAAGATGTGCCCAAACCCCCTACCACCCTATCGATCCAGAACTTGCGCATCCCATATCTCTGGTCGGCGTAGTGGCCGCCCACCCGCCTGGCCGCTCGTTTCGTCGGTTGGCTTAGGCATACGGAGTTCATTCCCAGTCTAAGATCGGGCCAGACCGACAATGGGATCGACAGCACATAGATGGGGACCCGACCAATCCCCGGCTTAAGCATCACTTCCCTCTGGCCGGCTGAGCGCCCGCACGCTCGTTTTGTGGGTTGACTTAGGTAAACGGAGTTCATTCCCAGTCTAAACATGCGGAGTTCATTCCCAGTCTAAGATTGGACCGGACAAAGGGTTGCGACAGCACATGCTGGGTGCGGGCATGTCGGGGCACCATCGTCGGAGCATTATCGGAGAACTTGACCGGCCGCATTGGGGTTCCGACGATCGGGGGGGTGTGCACACATGATGTGTGATGGGTGCTGGTACTTGGTCCTTATATTGGCCCCTTATCCTCATCAAACCTCGAGAACTCACAACCCCCTTAAAGAGCATTTGAGATTTTACAGGTTTGCTACTAGTAGCCATTAAACTGTTTGAAATGGGGACACTTTTTTCAAATGGTCACAAAATCTTGTACACTTCGAGTTTTAGCTTAATTTTTTTGTGCATGCCAAAAAAAATACTAGGATCACGTCTACCAAGTTTGGGGCCAAAACACCTTTCAAAAAAATTTTAAAAAATGTCGAACCAAAAAAAGTTTCAAAAATCATGAAAAATAGAAAACGAGTCGTCTTGCCACTAAACTTCACGTGAAGGCTTAAGGGACCATTGTATGAATTTACAAGCCATAAAAATGGCATTGGCACACAGAAATATGAAGATGTGCCTAAACCCACCTACCACCCTATCGATCCACGGCTTGCACATCCCGTCTCTCTGGCCGGCGTAGTGCCCGCCCACCCGCTCGTTTCGTTGGTTGGCTTAGGCGAACGGAGTTCATTCCCAATCTAAGATCGGACCGAACCGGCAGCAGGATCTGCAGCACGCAGAGGGGGATGCGACCGATCCTCGTCTTGCACATCCCACCCCTCTGGCAGGCTAAGCGCCCGCACGCTCGTTTCGTGAGTTGACTTAGGCATACGGAATTCATTCCCAGTCTAAGCATAAGGAGTTCATTCCCAGTCTAAGATCGGACCAGACCGGGGGTGTGTGCGCACATGATGTGCGATGGGTGCTGGTACTTGGCCCTTATATTGTCCCCCTATCCCTCATCAAACCTCGAGAACTCACACCCCCTTAAAGAGCATTTGAGATTTTACAGGTTTGCTACCAATAACCGTTAAAGTGTCTGAAATGGGGACACTTTTTTCAAATGGTCACAAAATCTTGTACACTTCGAGTTTTTAGCTTAATTTTTTTGTGCATGCCAAAAAAAATACTAGGATCACGTCTACCAAGTTTGGGGCCAAAACACCTTTCAAAAAAATTTTAAAAAATGTCGAACCAAAAAAAGTTTCAAAAATCATGAAAAATAGGAAAACGAGTCGTCTTGCCACTAAACTTCACGTGAAGGCTTAAGGGACCATTGTATGAATTTACAAGCCATAAAAATGGCATTGGCACACAGAAATATGAAGATGTGCTTAAACCTACCTACCACCCTATCGATCCATGGCTTGCGCATCCCGTCTTTCTGATCGGCGTAGTGCCCGGTCGCCCACCTGCCCGCTCGTTTCGTCGGTTGGCTTAGGCATACAAGGTTCATTCCCAGTCTAAGACTGGACCAGACAGAGGGTTGCGGCAGCAGGATTGACAGCACGCAGAGGGGGACCCGACCGATACCTAGCTTACGCATCCTGCCCTTCTGCCGGTTGAGCGCCCGTACGCTCGTTTCGTGGGTTGACTTAGGCATTCGGAGTTCATTCCCAGTCTAAGCATACGGAGTTCAGTCCCAGTCTAAGATCGAATCGAACCAAGGGTTGCGGTAGCACATGCTGGGCTCGGGCATGTGCTGGTGTCGCATTTTTCTTCGTCGAGGCACCATCGTCGGAGCATCGCCGGAGAACCTGACACGCGGCATTGGGGTTCCAGTGATCGAGGGGGCCGGGGGGTGCACGCACATGATGTGCGATGGGTGCTGGTACTTGGCCCTTATATTGGCCTCCTATCCCTCATCAAACCTTGAGAACTCACACCCCCTTAAAGAGCATTTGAGATTTTACAGGTTTGCTGCCAGTAGCCATTAAAGTGTCTGAAATGGGGACACTTTTTTCAAATGCTCACAAAATCTTGTACACTTCGAGTTTTTAGCTGAAATTTTTTATGCATGCCAACAAAAATACAAGGATCATGTCTACCAACTTTGGGGCCAAAACTCCTTCTGAAAAAAGTATAAAAAATCTTGAACCGTAAAAAGTTTCAAAAATCTTGAAAAATAGAAAATGAGTCGTCTTGCCATGAAACTTCACGTGAAGGCTTAAGGGACCATTGTATGAATTTACAAGCCATAAAAATGGCATTGGCACGCAGAAATATGAAGAGGTGCCTAAACCCACCTACCACGCTATCGATCCATGGCTTGCGCATCCCGTCTCTCTGGCCGACGTAGAGCCCACCCGCCCGTCCGCCCACTCGTTTCATCGATTGGCTTAGGTATGCAGAGTTCATTCATAGTCTAAGATCAGACCAGACCGTAGCAGGATCGGCAGCACGCCCGCCCGCCCGCCCGCCCGCTCCCTTCGTCGGTTGGCTTAGGCATACAGAGTTCATTCCCAATCTAAGATCGGGCCGGATCGGTAATAGGATCGACAGCACATAGAGGGGGACCCGGCCGATCCCTGGCTTGAGCATCACACCCTCTGGCCGGTTGAGCACCCGGATGCTCGTTTCGTGGGTTGACTTAGGCAAATGGAGTTCATTCCCAGTCTAAGCATGCGGAGTTCATTCCCAGTCTAAGATCGGACCGGACAAAGGGTTGCGGCAACACATGCTAGGCGCGGGCATGTGCTGGTGCCACATTTTTCTTCGTCGGGGCACCATCGTCGGAGCATCGTCAGAGAACCTAACCGACGGCATTGGGGTTACAGCGATCGGGGGGGCCGGGGGTGTGTGCGCACATGATGTGCGATGGGTGCTGGTACTTGGCCCTTATATTGTCCCCCTATCCCTCATCAAACCTCGAGAACTCACACCCCCTTAAAGAGCATTTGAGATTTTACAGGTTTGCTCCCAGTAGCAATTAAAGTGTTTGAAATGGGGACACTTTTTTCAAATGGTCACAAAATCTTGTGCACTTTGATTTTTTAGTTGAATTTTTTTGTGCATGCCAAAAAAAATACAAGAATCACGTCTACCAAGTTTGGGGCCAAAACTCCTTCGAAAAAAATTTTAAAAAATCCCGAACCATTAAAAGTTTCGAAAATCATGAAAAATAGAAAACGAGTCGTCTTGCCATGAAACTTCACGTGAAGGCTTAAGGGACCATTGTAAGAATTTACAAGCCATAAAAATGGCATTGGCACACAGAAATATGAAGATGTGCCTAAACCAACCTACCACCCTATCGATCCATGGCTTGCGCGTCCCGTCTCTCTGGCCGACGTAGTGCCCGCCCGCCCTCCCGCTCGTTTCGTCGGTTGGTTTAGGCATACGGAGTTCATTCCCAGTCTAAGATCAGACCAGAGCGAGGGTTGTGACAGCAAGATCAACAGCACGTAGAGGGGGACCCGACCGATCCCCAGCTTGCGCATCCTGCCCCTCTAGCCGACTGAGCGCCCGCACGCTCGTTTCGTGGGTTGACTTAGGCATACGGAGTTCATTCCCAGTCTAACATACGGAGATCATTCCTAGTCTAAGATCAGACCGAACCGAGAGTTGTGGCAGCACATCCTAGGCTTGGGCATGTGCTGGTGCCGAATTTTTCTTCATCGAGGCACCATTGCCAGAGCATCGTCGGAGAACCTGACCGGCGGCATTGGGGTTCCGGCGATCGGGGGGTCGGGGGGGTGTGCCCACATGATGTGTGATGCGTGCTGGAACTTGGCCCTTATATTGGCCCCCTATCCCTCATCAAACCTCAAGAACTCACACCCCCTTAAAGACCATTTTAGATTTTATAGGTTTGCTGCCAGTAGCCATTAAAGTGTCTGAAATGGGGACACTTTTTCAAATGGTCACAAAATCTTGTACACTACGAGTTTTTAGCTTAATTTTTTTGTGCATGCTAACAAAAATACAAGGATCACGTCTAGCATGTTTGGGGCCAAAAATCCTTTCAAAAAAAATTTAAAAAATCCTGAACCGCAAAAAGTTTCAAAAATCATGAAAAATAGAAAACGAGTCGTCTTGCCATGAAACTTCACGTGAAGGCTTAAGGGACCATTGTATGAATTTACAAGCCATAAAAATGGCATTGGCATGCAGAAATATGAAGATGTGCCTAAACCAACCTACCACCCTATCGATCCATGGCTTGCGCGTCCCGTCTCTCTAGCCGGCGTAGTGCCTGCCCGCTCGACCGCTCGTTTCGTTGGTTGGCTTAGGTATACGGAGTTCATTCCCAGTCTAAGATTGGACCGGATCAGCAGCACACAGCGGGGGACCCGACCGATCCCCAGCTTGCGCATCCCACCCCTCTGGCCGGCTGAGCGCCCACACGCTCGTTTCGTGGGTTAACTTAGGCATACGGAATTCATTCCCAGTCTAAGCATACGGAGTTCATTCCCAGTCTAAGATCGAACCAGACCAAGGGTTATGGCAGCACATGCTGGGCTCGGGCATGTGCTGGTGCTGCATTTTTCTTCCCGAGGCACCATCGTCGGAGCATCATCGGAGAACCTGATCGGCGACATTGAGGTTCCGACGATCGGGGAGGCCGGGGGGGTGTGCGCACATGATGTGCGATGGGTGCTGGTACTTTTATCCCTTATATTGGCCCCCTATCCCTCATCAAACCTCGAGAACTCACACCCCCTTAAAGAGCATTTGAGATTTTACAGGTTTGCTGCCAGTAGCCATTAAAGTGTCTGAAATGGGAACACTTTTTTCAAATGCTCACAAAATCTTGTACACTTCGAGTTTTTAGCTGAATTTTTTTGTGCATGCCAACAAAAATAAAAGGATCACGTCTAACAAGTTTGGTACCAAAACTCATTCTGAAAAAATTTTAAAAAATCCTGAAGCACAAAAAGTTTTGAAAATCGTGAAAAATAGAAAACAAGTCGTCTTGCCATGAAACTTCACGTGAAGGCTTAAGGGACCATTGTATGAATTTACAAGCCATAAAAATGGCATTGGCATGCAGAAATATGAAGATGTGCCTAAACCCATCTACCACCCTATCGATCCACGGCTTGTGCATCCCATCTCTCTGGCCGACGTAGTGCCCGCCCGCCCGTCCGCTCGTTACATCGGTTGGCTTAGGCATACAGAGTTCATTCCCAGTCTATGATCAGACTGGACGGAGGTTTGCGGCAGCACGCAGAGGGGGACCCGACCGATCCTCGGCTTGTGCATCTCGCCCCTCTGGACGGCTGAGCGCCCGCACGCTCGTTTCGAGGGTTGACTTAGGCATACGGAGTTCATTCCCAGTCTAAGACCGGACCGAGGGTTGCGACAGCACATGCTTGGCTTGGGCATGTGCTGGTGCCGTACTTTTCTTCGTCGGGGCACCATCGCTGGAGCATCGCCGGAGAACCTGACCGACGGCATTGGGGTTTCGGCGATCGGGGCAGTGTGAGCACATCATGTGCGATGGGTGCTGGTACTTGCCCCTTATATTGGCCCCCTATCACTCATCAAACCTTGAGAACTCACACCCCCTTAAAGAGCATTTGAGATTTTACAGGTTTGCTGCCAGTACCTATTAAAGTGTCTGAATTGGGGATGCTTTTTTCAAATGCTCACAAAATCTTGTACACTTCGAGTTTTTAGCTGAATTTTTTTGTGCATCCCAACAAAAATAATGGGATCAGGTCTGCCAACTTTGGGGCCAAAACTCCTTCCGAAAAAATTTTAAAAAATCTCGAACGGTAAAAAGTTTCAAAAATCATGAAAAATAGAAAACGAGTCGTCTTGCCATGAAACTTCACGTGAAGGCTTAAAGGACCATTGTATGAATTTACAAACCATAAAAATGGCATTGGCATGCAAAAATATGAAGATGTGCCTAAATCCACCTACCACCTTACCGATCCATAGCTTGGGCATCCCGTCTCTCTGGCCGACGTAGTGCCCGCCCTCCCGCTCGTTTCGTCAGTTGGCTTAGGCGTACGGAGTTCATTCCCAGTCTAAGATAGGGCAGGATCAGCAGCAGGATCGACAGCACGCAGAGGGGGACCCGGCCGATCCCCGGCTTGCGCATCCCGCCCCTCTGGCCGGCTGAGCACCCGCACGCTCGTTTCGTGGGTTGACTTAGGCATACGGAGTTCATTCCCAGTCTAAGATCAGACCGGACCAAGGGTTGCGGCAGAACATGCTGGGCTCGGGCATGTGCTGGTGCCGCATTTTTCTTCGCCGGGGAACCATCACCGGAGCATAATTGGAGAACCTGATCGGCGGCATTTGGGTTCCGATGATCGGGAGGGGTACGGACATGATGTGCGATGGGTGCTGGTACTTGGCCCTTATATTGGCTCCCTATCCCTCATGAAACCTCGAGAACTCACACCCCCTTAAAGAGCATTTGAGATTTTACAGGTTTGCTGCCAGTCGCCATTAAAGTTTCTGAAATGAAGACACTTTTTTCAAATGCTCACAAAATCTTGTCAACTTCGAGTTTTTACCTAAATGTTTTTGTGCATGCCAACAAAAATCCAAGGATCACGTCTACCAAGTTTGGGGCCAAAATACCTTTCGAAAAAATTTTAAAAAATCTCGAACCGTAAAAAGTTTCAAAAATCATGAAAAATAGAAAACGAATCGTCTTGCCATGAAACTTCACGTGAAGGCTTAAGGGACCATTGTATGAATTTACAAGCCATAAAAATGGCATTGGCATGCAGAAATATGAAGATGTGCCTAAACCCACCTATCACCCTATCGGTCCACGGCTTGCACATCCCGTCTCTCTGGCAGGTGCAGTGCCCGCTCGCCCGTCCTCCCGTTCGTTTCGTCAGTTGTCTTAGGCATACAGAGTTCATTCCTAGTCTAAGATTGGACCGGACCGAGGGTTACGGTAGCAGGATCGGTAGAACACAGAGGGGGACCCGATCGATCCCCGACTTGCGCATCCTGCCCCTCTGGCCGACTGAACGCCCGCACGCTCGTTTCGTAGGTTGACTAGGCATACGGAGTTCATTCTCAGTCTAAGCATATGGAGTTCATTACCAGTCTAAGATTGGACCGGACAGAGGGTTGCAGCAGCACATGCTAGGCTCAGACATGTGCTGGAGCCGCATTTTTCTTCGTCGGGGCGCCATCGCCGGTGCATCGCCGGAGAACCTGACCGACGGCGTTGGGGTTCCGACGATCGGGGGGGCCAGGGGGTGCGCACATGATGTGCAATGGTTGCTGGTACTTGTCACTTATATTGGCCACCTATCCCTCATCAAACCTTGAGAACTCACACCCCCTTAAAGAGCATTTGAGATTTTACAGTTTTGCTGCCAGTAGCCATTAAAGTGTTTGAAATGGGGACACTTTTTTCAAATGCTCACAAAATCTTGTACACTTCGAGTTTTTAGCTGAATTTTTTTTTGCATGCCAAAAAAAATACAAGGATCATGTCTACCAAGTTTGGGGCCAAAAATCCTTCCCAAAAAATTTTAAAAAATCCCAAACTGCAAGAAGTTTCAAAAATCATGAAAAATAGAAAATGAGTCGTCTTGCCATGAAACTTCACATGAAGGCTTAAGGGACCATTGTATAAATTTAGAAGCCATAAAAATGGCATTGGTAGGCAAAAATATGAAGATGTACCTAAACCCACCTATCACCTTATCGATCCACGGCTTGCGCATCCTGTCTCTCTGGCCTGCGTAGTGCCCACCCGCCCACTCATTTCGTCGGTTGGCTTAGGCATACGGAGTTCATTCCCAGTCTAAGATCAGATCAGACCAAGGGTTGCGGTAGTAGGATCAGCAGCACATAGAGGGGGACCCGACCGATCCCCGGCTTGCGCATCCCGCCCCTCTGGTCAGTTGAGTGCCTGCACGCTCGTTTCGCGGGTTGACTTAGGCTTACGGAGTTCATTCCCAGTCTAAGCATATGGAGTTCATTCTCAGTCTAAGATAAAACCGGATTGAGGGTTGCGGTAGCACATGCTGGGCTCGGGCATGTGCTGGTGCCACATTTTTCTTTGCCGGGGCACCATCATCGGAGAACCTGACCGACGGCATTGGGGTTCCGACGATCGGGGGGCTGTGCGCACATGATGTGCGATGGGTGCTGGTACTTGGCCCTTATATTGGCCCCCTATCCCTCTTCAAACCTCAAAAACTCACACCCCCTTAAAGAGCTTTTGAGATTTTACAGGTTTGCTGCCAGTAGCCATTAAAGTGTCTGAAATGGGGACACTTTTTTCAAATTGTCACAAAATCTTGTACACTTCGAGTTTTTAGCTGAATTTTTTGTGCATGCCAAAAAAAATACAAGGATCATGTCTACCAAGTTTGGGACCAAAACTCCTTCCAAAAAAATTTTAAAAAATCCTGAACCATAAAAAGTTTCAAAAATTGTGAAAAATAGAAAACGAGTCGTCTTGCCATGAAACTTCACATGAAGGCTTAAGGGACCATTGTATGAATTTACAAGCCATAAAAATCGCATTGGCACACAGAAATATGAAGATGTGCCTAAACCCACCTACCACTCTATTGATCCAGGCTTGTGCATGCCGTCTTTCTAGCCGGCGTAGTGCCCACCCGCCCATCTGCCCGCCTGCTCGTTTCGTCTGTTGGCTTAGGCATACGGAGTTCATTCCCAGTCTAAGATGGGATTGGACCGAGGGTTGTGGCAGCAGGATCGACAGCACGCAGAGGGGGACCCAATCGATCCCCGGCTTACGCATCCCGCCCCTCTGGCTGGCTGAACGCCCGCATGCTCGTTTCGTGGGTTGACTTAGGCATACGCAGTTCATTCCCAGTCTAAGCATATAGAGTTCATTCCCAGTCTAAGATTGGACCGGACCAAGGGTTACGGCAGCACATGCTGGGCTCGAGCATGTGCTGGTGCCGTATTTTTCTTCGTCGGGGCACCATCACCGAAGCATCGTCGGAGAACTTGACCGACGGCATTGGAGTTCCGGCAATCGGGGGGCGGGGGGTGCGCACATGATGTGCAATGGGTGCTAGTACTTGGCCCTTATATTGGCCCCCTATCCCTCATCAAACCTCGAGAACTCACACCCCCTTAAAGAGCATTTGAGATTTTACAGGTTTGCTGCCAGTGGCCATTAAAGTGTTTGGAATGGGGACACCTTTTTCAAATTGTCAAAAAATCTTGTACACTTCGAGTTTTTAGCTGAATTTTTTTTCCATTCCAAAAAAATACAAGGATCACGTCTACCAAGTTTGGGGCCAAAACATCTTCCAAAAAATTTTTAAAAAATCCCGAACCGTAAAAAGTTTTGAAAATCATGAAAAAAAGAAAACGAGTCGTCTTGCCATGAAACATCACGTGAAGGCTTAAAAGACCATTGTATGAATTTACAAGCCATAAAAATGGCATTGGCATGCAGTAATATGAAGATGTACCTAAACCCTCCTACCACCCTATCGATCCACGGCTTGCGCATCCCGTCTCTCTGGTCGACGTAGTGCCCGCCGCCTGTCCGCCGCTCTTTTCGTCGGTTGGCTTAGGCATACAGAGTTCATTCCCAGTCTAAGATCGGACCGGACCGAGGGTTGTGGCAGCACATGCTGGGCTCGAGCATGTGCTGGTGCTGCATTTTTCTTCGTCGGGGCACCATCAACGGAGCATCGCCGGAGAACCTGACCTACGGCATTGGGGTTTCGGTGATCGGGGGGGCCGGGGGGTGTGCGCACATGATGTGCAATGGGTGCTGGTACTTGGCCCTTATATTGGCCCCCTATCCCTCATCAAACCTTGAGAACTCACACCCCCTTAAAGAGCATTTGAGATTTTACAGGTTTGCTGCCAGTAGCCTTCAACGTGTCTGAAATGGGGACACTTTTTTCAAATGCTCACAAAATCTTGTACACTTTGAGTTTTTAGCTGAATTTTTTTGTGCATGGCAACAAAAATACAAGGATCACGTCTTTCAAGTTTGGGGCCAAAACTCCTTCCAAAAAAATTTTAAAAAATCCCGAACCATAAAAAGTTTTAAAAAACGTGAAAAATAGAAAACGAGTCGTCTTGCCATGAAACTTCACATGAAGGCTTAAGGGACCATTGTATGAATTTACAAACATAACAATGGCATTGGCATGCAGAAATATGAAGATGTGCCTAAACCCACCTAGCACCCTATCAATCCAGGAATGTGCATGCCGTCTCTCTAGCCGGCGTAGTGCCCACCCACCCACCCGCCCGTCCGCTCGTTTAATCGGTTGGCTTAGGCATACGGAGTTCATTCCCAATCTAAGATGGGATCGGACTGAGGGTTGTAGCAGCAGGATCGACAGCACGCAGAGGGGGACCCGGTCGATCCCCGACTTGCGCATCCCACCCCTCTGGCCGGCTGAATGCCCTCACGCTCATTTCGTGGGTTGACCTAGGCATACGGAGTTCATTCCTAGTCTAAGCATACGGAGTTCATCCCAGTCTAAGATCGGACCGGGCCGAGGGTTGCAATAGCACATACTGGGCTCGGGCATGTGCTGGTGCCACATTTTTCTTTGTCGGGGCACCATCGCCGGAGCATCATCGGAGAACCTGACCCACGACATTGCAGTTCCGGTGATCGGGGGGGCGGGGGGGTGTGCGCACATGATGTGCAATGGGTGCTGGTACTTGGCCCTTATATTGGCCCCCTATCCCTCATCAAACCTCGAGAACTCACACCCTTAAAGAGCAATTGAGATTTTACAGGTTTGCTGCCAGTGGCCATTAAAGTGTCTGGAATGGGGACACCTTTTTCAAATTGTCACAAAATCTTGTACACTTCGAGTTTTTAGTTGAATTTTTTTTTTTGCATGCCAACAAAAATACAAGGATCATGTCTACCAAGTTTGGGGCCAAAACACCTTCCAAAAAAATTTTAAAAAATCCCAAACCGAAAAAAGTTTTGAAAATCATGAAAAAAGAAAACGAGTCGTCTTGCCATGAAACATCACGTGAAGGCTTAAAGGACCATTGTATGAATTTAAAAGCCATAAAAATGGCATTGGCATGCAGTAATATGAAGATGTGCCTAAACCCTCCTACCAACCCATCGATCCACGGCTTGCGCATCCCGTCTCTCTGGTCGGCGTAGTGCCCGCTCGCCCGCTCTTTTCGTCGGTTGGCTTAGGCATACGGAGTTCATTCCTAGTCTAAGATTGGACCGGACCGAGGGTTGTGGCAGCACATGCTGGGCTCGGGCATGTGCTGGTGCCATATTTTTCTTCGTCGGGGCACCATCGCCGGAGCATCACCGGGAACCTGACCGATGGCATTGGGGTTTCAGCGATCGGGGGGGCCGGGGGGTGTGCGCACATGATGTGCAATGGGTGCTGGTACTTGGCCCTTATATTGGCCCCCTATCTCTCATCAAACCTCGAGAACTCACACCCCATTAAAGAGCATTTGAGATATTACAGGTTTGCTGCCAGTGGCCATTAAAGTGTCTGGAATGGGGACACCTTTTTCAAATTGTCACAAAATCTTGTACACTTCGAGTTTTTAGCTGAATTTTTTTTTGCATGCCAACAAAAATACAAGGATCACGTCTACCAAGTTTGGGGCCAAAACACCTTCCAAAAAAATTTTAAAAATCCCAAACCGAAAAAAGTTTTGAAAATCATGAAAAATAGAAAACGAGTCATCTTGGCATGAAACATCACGTGAAGGCTTAAAGGACCATTGTATGAATTTGCAAGCCATAAAAATGGCATTGGCATGCAGTAATATGAAGATGTGCCTAAACCCTCCTACCACCCCATCGATCCACGGCTTGCGCATCCCGTCTCTCTGGTCGGCGAAGTGCCCGCCCGCCCGTCCGCCCCCTCTTTTTGTCAGTTGGCTTAGGCATGCGAAGTTCATTCCCAGTCTACGATTGGACCGGACCGAGGGTTGTGGCAGCACATGCTGGGCTCGGGTATGTGCTGGTGCCGCATTTTTCTTCGTCGGGGGCGCCAGCGTCGGAGCATCACCGGAGAACCTGACCGACGGCATTGGGGTTTCGACGATCGGGGGGGCCGGGGGGTGTGCGCACATGATGTGCAATGGGTGCTGGTACTTGGACCTTATATTGGCCCCCTATCCCTCATCAAACCTGGAGAACTCACACCCCCCTTAAAGAGCATTTGAGATTTTACAGGTTTGCTGCCAGTAGGATTTAAAGTGTCTAAAATTGGGACACTTTTTTCAAATGGTCACAAAATCTTGTACACTTCGAGTTTTTAGCTGAATTTTTTTGTGCCTACCAACAAAAATACAAGGATCACGTCTACCAAATTTGGGAACAAAACTCCTTCCAAAAAATTTTTAAAAAATCCCGAACCTCAAAAAGTTTCAAAAATCATGAAAAAGAGAAAACGAGTCATCTTGCCATGAAACTTCACGTGAAGGCTTAAGGGACCATTGTTTTAATTTACAAGCCATAAAAATGGCATTGGCATGCAGAAATATGAAGATGTACCTAAACCCACCTACCACCCTATCGATCCACGGCTTGCGAATCCCGTCTCTCTGGTCGACGTAGTGCCTGCCCGCCTGCTTGTTTCGTCGGTTTATCTTAGGCATACAGAGTTCATTCCCAGTCTAAGATCGAACCAGATCGAGGGTTGTGGCAGCAGATCGGCAGCACGCAGAGGGGGACCCGGTTGATCCCCGGCTTGCGCATCTCGCCCCTCTGGCCGACGGAACGGCCGCATGCTCGTTTTATGGGTTGACTTAGGATACGGATTTGATTCCCAGTGTAAGCATACAGAGTCCATTCCCAGTCTAAGGTCAAATTGACCAAGGGTTTTGACAGTACATGCTGGGCTCGGGCATGTGCTGGTGCCGTATTTTTCTTCCTCGGGGCACCATGACTGGAGCATCATCGAAAAACCTGATCGACGGCATTGGGGTTCTGACGATCGGGGGGGTCGGGGGGGTGTGCGCACATGATGTGTGATGGGTGCCAGCACTTGACCCTTATATTGGCCCCCTATCCCTCATCAAACTTCGAGAACTCACACCCCCTTAAGAAGCATTTGATATTTTACATGTTTGCTGCCGGTAGCCATTAAAGTGTCTGAAATGGGGACACTTTTTTCAAATGGTGACAAAATCTCGTACACTTCGATTTTTTTAGCTGAATTTTTTTGTGCATGCCAACAAAAATACAAGGATCATGTCTACCAAGTTTGGGGTAAAAATCATTCCAAAAAAATTTTTAAAAATCCCGAACTATAAAAAGTTTTCAAAATCTTGAAAAATAGAAAACGAGTCGTCTTGCCATGAAACTTCAGGTGAAGGCTTAAGGGACCATTGTATGAATTTACAAGCCATAAAAATGGCATTAGCATGTAGAAATATGAAGATGTGCCTAAACCCACCTACCACCCTATCGATCCACGGCATGCGCATCCCGTCTCTCTAGTCGGCGTAGTGCTCGCATGCCCACCCGCCCGCTTGTTTCATCGGTTGGCTTAGGCATACGGAGTTCATTCCTAATCTAAGATCAGACCAGATTGAGGGTTGTTGTAGTAGAATCAGTAGCATGTAGAAGGGGACCCGGCCAATTTTCGGCTTGCGCATCCCACCCCTCTGGTCTGCTGAGTGCCCACACGCTCGTTTAGTGGGTTGACTTAGACATACGGAGTTCATTCCCATTCTAAGCATACGGAGTTCATTCCCAGTCTAAGATCGGACCGGACTGAGGGTTACGGCAGCACATGCTGTGCCCGAGCATGTGCTGGTGCGGCATTTTTCTTTGTCGGGGCACCATCGTCGGAGCATCGTCGGAGAACCTGACCGACGGCATTGGGGTTCTAGCGATCGGGTGGGCCAGGGGGTGTGCGCACATGATGTGCGATGGGTGCTGGTACATGGCCCTTATATTGGCCCCCTATCCCTCATCAAACCTCGAGAACTCACACCCCTTTAAAAAGCATTTGAGATTTTACAGGTTTGCTGCCAGTAAGCATTAAAGCGTCTGAAATGGGGACATTTTTTTCAAATGGTCACAAAATCTTGTACACTTCGAGTTTTTGGCTGAACTTTTTTGTGCACGCCAACAAAAATACAAGGATCATGTCTACCAAGTTTGGGGCCAAAACTCCTTCCGAAAAAATTTTAAAAAATCCCAAACCCAAAAAGTTTCAAAAATCATGAAAAATAGAAAAGGAGTCGTCTTGCCATGAAACTTCACGTGAAGGCTTAATGGACCATTGTATGAATTTACAAGTCATAAAAATGGCATTGGCGTGCAAAAATATGAAGATGTGCCTAAACCCACCTACCACCCTATCGATCCATGGCTTGGGCATCCCGTCTCTCTGGCTGACGTAGTGCCCGCCCGCCCGCCCGCACGCTCTTTTCGTTGGTTGGCTTAGGCATACGGAGTTCATTCCCAATCTAAGATCGGACCGGACCGAGAGTTACCGTAGCAGGATCGGTAGCATTCAGAGGGGGACCCGACCGATCCCTAATTTGCGCATCTTGCCCGTCTGGCCGACTGAGCGCCCGCACGCTCGTTTTCGTGGGTTGACTTACCCATACGGAGTTCATTCCTAGTCTAAGCATACGGAGTTCATTCCCAGTCTAAGATTGGATCATACCGAGGGTTGCGGCAGCACATGCTAGGCTCGGGCTTGTGCTAGTGTCGCATTTTTCTTCACCGGGGCACCATCACCGGACCATCACTGGAGAACCTGACCGACGGTATTGAGGTTCCGACGATCAGGGGGCCAGGGGGTGTGCGCACATGATGTGCGAAGGGTGCTTGTACTTGGCCCTTATATTGGCCCCCTATCCCTCATCAAACCTCGAGAACTCACACCCCCTTAAAGAGCATTTGAGATTTTACAGGTTTGCTGCCAGTAGCCATTAAAGTGTTTGAAATGGGGACACTTTTTTCAAATGGTCACAAAATCTTGTACACTTCGAGTTTTTAGCTGAATTTTTTTGTGCCTACCAACAAAAATACAAGGATCACGTCTACCAAATTTGGGAACAAAACTCCTTCCGAAAAATTTTTAAAAAATCCCGAACCTCAAAAGTTTCAAAAATCATGAAAAAGAGAAAACGAGTCATCTTGCCATGAAACTTCACGTGAAGGCTTAAGGGACCATTGTTTTAATTTACAAGCCATAAAAATGGCATTGGCATGCAGAAATATGAAGATGTACCTAAACCCACCTACCACCCTATCGATCCACGGCTTGCGAATCCCATCTCTCTGGCCGGCGTAGTTCCCGCCCGCCTGCCCGCTCGTTTCGTCGGTTGGCTTAGGCATACGGAATTCATTCCTAGTCTATGATTGAACCAGATCGAGGGTTGTGGCAGCAAGATCGGCAGCATGCAGCGGGAGACTCGACCGATCCCTGGCTTGTGCATCCTGCCCCTCTGGCCGGCTGAGCGCCCGCACGCTCGTTTCATGGGTTGACTTAGGCATACGGAGTTCATTCCCAGTCTAAGCATATGGAGTTCATTCCCAGTCTAAGATCGGATCGGGCCGAGGTTTGCGGCAGCACATGCTAGGCTCGGGCATGTGCTGGGGCCACATTTTTCTTCAACGGGGCACCATCGTCGGAGCATCACCGGAGAGCCTGACCGGCGGCATTGGGGTTCCGGCGATGGGGGGCCGGGGGGGTGTGCGCACATAATGTGCGATGGGTGCTGGTACTTGGATCTTATATTGGCCCCCTATCCCTCATCAAACCTCGAGAACTCACACACCCTTAAAGAGCATCTGAGATTTTACAGGTTTGCTGCCAGTAGCTTTTAAAGTGTCTGAAATGGGGACACTTTTTTCAAATGGTTACAAAATCTTGTACACTTTGAGTTTTTAGCTGAATTTTTTTGTGCTTGCCAAAAAAATATACAAGGATAATGTCTACCAAGTGTGGGGCCAAAACGCTTTCCGAAAAAATTTTAAAAAATCCCGAACCGCAAAAAGTTTCTAAAATCATGAAAAATAGAAAACGAGTCGTCTTGCCATGAAACTTCACGTGAAGGCTTAAGGGACCATTGTATGAATTTACAAGCCATAAAATTGGCTTTGGTACGTGGAAATGTGAAGATGTGCCAAAACCCACCTACCACCCTATCGATCCACGGCTTGCGCATCCCATGTCTCTGGTCGGCGTAGTGCCCGCCCGCATGCCCGCCCGCTCGTTTCGTCAGTTGGCTTAGGCATACGGAGTTCATTCCCAGTCTAAGATCGGACCGAACCGAGGGTTGCGGCAACAGGATTGGCAGCACGCAGAGGGGGACCCGACCGATCCCTGACTTGTGCATCCCGCCCCTCTGGCCGGCTGAGCGCCCACACGCCCATTTCGTAGGTTGACTTAGGCATACAGAGTTCATTCCCAGTCTAAGCATACGTAGTTCATTCCCAGTCTAAGATTGGACCGGACCGAGGGTTACGACAGCACATGCTGGGCTCGGGCATGTGCTGGTGCCGCATTTTTCTTCGTCAGGGCACCATCGTCGGAGTATCGTCGGAGAACCTGACCGGTGGCATTGGGGTTCCGACAATCGGGGGGGGCCTGGGGGTGTGAGCACATGATGTGCGATGGGTGCTGGTACTTGGCCTTTATATTGGCCCCCTATCTCTCATCAAACCTCGAGAACTCACACCCCCTTAAAGAGCATTTGAGATTTTACAGGTTTGCTGCTAGTAGCCATTAAAGTGTCTGAAATGGCTACACTTTTTTCAAATGGTCACAAAATCTTGTACACTTCGAGTTTTTACCTGAATTTTTTTGGGCATGCCAACAAAAATACAAGGATCACGTCTAACAAGTTTGGCGCCAAAAATCCTTCCAAAAAAATTTAAAAAAATCTGAAACCGTAAAAAGTTTCAAAAATTATGAAAAATAGAAAACGAGTCGTCTACCCATGAAACTTCACGTGAAGGCTTAAGGGACCATTGTATGAATTTACAAGCCATAAAAATGGCATTGGCATGCAGAAATATGAAGATGTGCCTAAACCCACCTACCACCCTATCGATCCACGGCTTGCGCATCCCATCTCTCTGGCCGGTGTAGTGCCCGCTCGCTCGTTTCGTCGGTTGGCTTAGGCATTCGGAAGTTCATTCCTAGTCTAAGATCGGACCAGACTGAGGGTTGTGGTAGTAGGATCGGGAGCACACAGAGGGGGACCCTACCGATCCCGGCTTGCGCATCCCACCCCTCTGGCCGGTTGAGCGTCCGCACGTTCATTTCATGGGTTGACTTAGGCATACAAAGTCCATTCCCAGTCTAAGCATACGGAGTTCATTCCCAGTCCAAGATCGGACCGGACCGAGGGTTACGGCAGCACATGCTGGGTTCGGGCATGTCCTGGTGCCGCATTTTTCTTCGTCGGGGCACCATCGTCGGAGCATTGCTGGAGAACCTGACGGGCGACATTGGGGTTCCAACGATCGGGGGGGCCGGGAGGGGTGTGCGCACATGATGTGCAATGGGTGCTGGTCCTTGGCCCTTATATTGGCCCCTTATCACTTATCAAACCTCGAGAAATCACACCCTCTTAAAGAGCATTTGAGATTTTACAGGTTTGCCGCCAGTAGCTATTAAAGTGTCTGAAATGGGGACACTTTTTTCAAACGGTCACAAAATATTGTAGACTTCGAGTTTTTGGCTGAATTTTTTTTTGCATGCCAACAAAAAAACAAGGATCACGTCTACCAAGTTCGGGGCCAAAAATCCATTTGAAAAAATTTTAAAAAATCCCGAACCGTAAAAACTTTCAAAAATCATCAAAAATAGAGAACGAGTCATCTTGCCATGAAAATTCACGTGAAGGCTTAAGGGACCATTATATGAATTTACAAGCCATAAAAATTGCTTTGGCACGCAAAAATATGAAGATGTGCCTAAACCCACCTACCACCCTATCGATCCACGGCTTGCGCATCCCGTCTCTCTGGTCGACGTAGTGCCTGCCCGCCCGCCCGCTCGTTTGTTCAGTTGGCTTAGGCATACGGAGTTCATTCCCAGTCTAAGATCGAATCGGACCGAGGGTTGTGACAGCAGGATCGGCAGCATGTAGAGGGGGACTCGACCGATCCCTGGCTTGCGCATCCTGCCCCTCTGGCCGGCTGAGGGCCCGCACGCTCGTTTCGTGGGTTGACTTAGGCATACGGAGTTCATTGCCAGTCTAAGCATACGGAGTTCATTCCCAGTCTAAGATCAGACCAGACCGAGGGTTGCAGTAGCCCATGCTAGGCTCGGGCATGTGTTGGTGTCGCATTTTTCTTTGCTGGGGCACCATCATCAGAGAACCTGGTCGGCGGCATTGGGGTTCCGATGATCGGGCGGGGCGGAGGGTGGTGTGCGCACATGATGTACGATGGGTGCTGGTACTTGGCCATTATATTGGCTGCCTATCTCTCATCAAACCTTGAGAACTCACACCCCCTTAAAGAGCATTTGAGATTTTACAGGTTTGCTGCTAGTAGCCATTAAAGTGTCTGAAATGGCTACACTTTTTTCAAATGGTCACAAAATCTTGTACACTTCGAGTTTTTACCTGAATTTTTTTGGGCATGCCAACAAAAATACAAGGATCACGTCTAACAAGTTTGGCGCCAAAAATCCTTCCAAAAAAATTTTAAAAAATCTGAAATCGTAAAAAGTTTCAAAAATTATGAAAAATAGAAAACGAGTCGTCTACCCATGAAACTTCACGTGAAGGCTTAAGGGACCATTGTATGAATTTACAAGCCATAAAAATGGTATTGTCACACAGAAATATAAAGATGTGCCTAAACCCACCTACCAGCCTATCGATCCACGGCTTGCGCATCCTGTCTCTCTGGCTGGCGTAGTGCCTGCACGCCCGCCCGCCCGCTCGTTTCGTCGGTTGGCTTAGGCATACGAAGTTCATTCCTAGTCTAATATCAGACTGGACTGACAGTTATGGCAACTGGAATGGCAACACGCAGAGAGAGACCCGGTCGATCCCCGGCTTGTGCATCCCACCCCTCTGTCCAGCTGAGCACTCGCACGCTCGTTTCGTGGGTTGACTTAGGCATACGGAGTTCATTCCCAGTCTAAGCATACGGAGTTCATTCCCAGTCTAAGATCAGACCGGATCGAGGGTTACGGCAGCCCATGCTAGGCTCGGGCATGTGCTGGTGTCGCATTTTTCTTCGTGGGGGCACCATCGTCGGAAAACCTAACCGGCGGCATTGGGATTTCGATGATCGGGGGGGCCGGGGGGTATGCGCATATGATGTGCAATGGGTGCTGGTACTTGGCCCCTATATTGGCCCCCTATCCCTCATCAAACCTCGAGAACTCACACACCTTTAAAGAGTATTTGAGATTTTACAAGTTTGCTGCCATTAGCCATTAAAGTGTCTGAAATGGGGACACTTTTTTCAAATGGTCACAAAATCTTGTACACTTCGGGTTTTTAACTGAATTTCTTTGTGCAAGCCAAAAAAAATACAAGTATCACGTCTACCAAGTTTGGGGCCAAAACTCCTTTCAAAAAAATTTTAAAAAATCTCGAACCATAAAAAGTTTTGAAAATCGTGAAAAATAGAAAACGAGTCGTCTTGCCATGAAACTTCACGTGAAGGCTTAAGGGACCATTGCATGAATTTACAAGCCTCTAAAATGGCATTGGCATGCAGAAATATGAAGATGTGCCTAAACCCACCTACCACCCTACCGATCCACGGCTTGCGTATCCCGTCTCTCTGGCCGGCGTAGTGCCTGCCCGCCCGCCCGCTCGTTTCGTCGGTTGGCTTAGGCATACAGAGTTCTTTCCTAGTCTAAGATTGGATCAGATCGAGGGTTGCAGCAGCAAGATCGACAACACGCAGAGGGGGACCCGGTCGATCCCCGGCTTGCGCTTCCCGCCCCTCTGGCCGGCTGAGCACCCGCACGCTTGTTTCGTGGGTTGACTTAGGCATACGAAGTTCATTCCCAGTCTAAGATCGGACCGGACCGAGGGTTATGGTAGCACATGCTGGGCTCGGGCATGTGCTGGTGCTACATTTTTCTTCGTCGGGCCACCATCGCTGGAGCATCACTGAAAAACCTGACCGACGGCATTGGGGTTCCAGAGATCGGGGGGGTCGGGGGGTGTGCGCGCATGCTGTTCGATGGGTGCTGGTACTTGGCCCTTATATTGGCCCCCTATCCCTCATCAAACCTCGAGAACTCACACCCCCTGAAAGAGCATTTGAGATTTTACAGGTTTGCTGCCAGTAGCCATTAAAGTGTCTGAAATGGGGACACTTTTTTCAAATGGTCACAAAATCTTGTACACTTCGAGTTTTTAGCTAAATTTCTTTATGCATGCCAACAAAAATACAAGGATGATGTCTACCAAGTTTGGGGCCAAAACTCCTTCCGAAAAAATTTTAAAAAGTCCCGAACCGTAAAAAGTTTTGAAAATCATGAAAAATAGAAAACAAGTCGTCTTGCCATGAAACTTCACGTGAAGTTTTAAGGGACCATTGCATGAATTTACAAGCCTCTAAAATGGCATTGGCATGCAGAAATACGAAGATGTGCCAAAACCCACCTACGACCCTACCGATCCACGGCTTGCGCATCCCGTCTCTCTGGCCGGCGTAGTGCCCGCCCGCCCGCACGCCCGCTCGTTTCATCAGATGGCTTAGGCATACGGAGTTCATTCCCAGTCTAAGCATATGAAGTTCATTCCCAATCTAAGATCAGACTGGATTGAGTGTTGTGGCAGCACATGCTGGGCTCAAGCATGTGCTGGTGCCGTATTTTTCTTCGCCGGGGCACCATCGCCGGAGCATCACCGGGAACCTGACCGACGGCATTGGGGTTTCGATGATCGGGGGTGCTGGGGGGTGTGCGCACATAATGTGTGATAGTTGCTGGTACTTGGCCCTTATATTGGCCCCCTATCCCTCATCAAACCTCGAGAACTCACACCCCCTTAAAGAGCATCTGAGATTTTATAGGTTTGCTGCTAGTAGCCATTAAAGTGTCTGAAATGGGGACACTTTTTTCAAATGGTCACAAAATCTTGTACACTTTGAGTTTTTAGCTGAATTTTTTTGTGCATGCGAGCAAAAATACAAGGATCACCTCTACCAAACTCATTCCGAAAAAATTTAAAAAAATCCCGAACCGTAAAAAGTTTAAAAAATCGTGAAAAATAGAAAACGAGTCGTCTTGCCATGAAACTTCACGTGAAGGCATAAAGGACCATTGTATGAATTTACAAGCCATAAAAATGGCATGGCACACAGAAATATGAAGATGTGCCTAAACCCACCTACCACCCTATCGATCCACGGCTTGCGCATCACGTCTCTCTGGCCGGCGTAGTGCCCGCCCGCCCGCACGCCCGCTCATTTCGTCAGTTGGCTTAGGTATACGGAGTAGTCTAAAATCGGACCAGACTGAGTGTTACGGTAGCAGGATCGACAGCACACATAGGGGGACCCGACTGATCCTCGGCTTGAGCATCCCGCCCCTCTAACCGGCTGAGCGCCCACACGCTCGTTTCGTGGGTTGACTTAGGCATACGGAGTTCATTCCCAATCTAAGCATACAGAGTTCATTCCCAGTCTAAAATCAGACCAGACTGAGGGTTGCAACAGCACATGCTGGGCTTGGGCATGTGTTGGTGCCGCATTTTTCTTCGTCGGGGCACCATCGCCTGAGCATCGCTGGAGAACTTGACCGATGGCATTGGGGTTCCGACGATCAGGGGGGCCGGGGGGGCTGTGCGCACATGATATGTGATGGGTGCTGGTACTTGGCCCTTATATTGGCCCCCTATCCCTCATCAAACCTCAAGAACTTACATCCCCTTAAAGAGCTTTTGAGATTTTACAGGTTTGCTGCCAGTAGCCATTAAAGTGTCTTAAATGGGGAAACATTTTTCAAATGGTCACAAAATCTTGTACACTTCGATTTTTTAGCTGAATTTTTTTGTGCATGCCAACAAAAATACAAGGATCACGTCTGCCAAGTTTGGGGCCAAAATTCCATCCGAAAAAATTTTAAAAAATCCCGAACCGTAAAAAGTTTCAAAAATCATGAAAAATAGAAACGAAGTCGTCCTGCCATGAAACTTCACGTGAAGGCTTAAGGGACATTGTATGAATTTACAAGCCATAAAAATGGCATTGACATGCAGAAATATGAAGATGTGCCGAAACCCACCTACCACCCTATCGATCCACGGCTTCCGCATCCCGTCTCACTGGCCGGCGTAGTGCCCGCCCGCCCGCCCGCCTGCTCGTTTCATTGGTTGGCTTAGGCATACGGAGTTCATTCCCAGTCTAAGATTGGACCAGATCGAGGGTTGTGGCAGTAGGATCGGTAGCACGCAGAAGGGGACCCGACCAATCCCCGCCTTGCGCATCCCACCCCTCTAGCTGGCTGAACGCCTGCATGCTTGTTTCATGGGTTGACTTAGGCATACGAAGTTCATTCCCAGTCTAAGCATACGAAGTCCATTCCCAGTCTAGGATCGGACGGGACTGAGGGTTGCAGCAGCACATGCTGGGCTTGGGCATGTGCTGGTGCTGCATTTTTCTTTGCAGGGGCACCATCGCCGGAGCATCACCGGAGAACCTGACCGACGGCATTGAGGCTTCGGCAATCGGGGGGCCGGGGGTTGTGCGCACATGATGTGCGATGGGTCCTAGTACTTGGCCCTTATATTGGCCCCCTATCCCTCATCAAACCTCGAGAACTCACACCCCCTTAAAGAGTATTTGAGATTTTACAGGTTTGCTGCCAGTAGCCATTAAAGTGTCTTAAATGGGGACACTTTTTTCAAATGGTCACAAAATCTTGTACACTTCGAGTTTTTAGCTGAATTTTTTTGTGCATGCCAAAAAAAAACAAGGATCATGACTACCAAGTTTGGGGCCAAAACTCCTTCCAAAAAAATTTTAAAAAATTTTGAACCGTAAAAAGTTTCAAAAATCGTGAAAAATAAAAAACGAGTCGTCTTGTCATGAAACTTCACATGAAGGCTTAAGGGACCATTGTATGAATTTACAAGCCATAAAAATGGCTTTGGCATGCAGAAATATGAAGATGTGCCTAAACCCACCTACCACCCTATCGATCCACGGCTTGCGCATCACGTCTCTCTGGCCGGCGTAGTGCCTGCCCGCCCGCACGCCCGCTCATTTCGTCAGTTGGCTTAGGCATACGGAGTAGTCTAAAATCAGACCAGACTGAGTGTTACGGTAGCAGGATCGACAGCACACATAGGGGGACCCGACTGATCCTCGGCTTGCGCATCCCGCCCCTCTAACCGGCTGAGCGCCCACACGCTCGTTTCGTGGGTTGACTTAGGCATACGGAGTTCATTCCCAATCTAAGCATACAGAGTTCATTCCCAGTCTAAAATCAGACCAGACTGAGGGTTGCAACAGCACATGCTGGGCTTGGGCATGTGTTGGTGCCGCATTTTTCTTCGTCGGGGCACCATCGCCTGAGCATCGCTGGAGAACTTGACCGATGGCATTGGGGTTCCGACGATCGAGGGGGCCGGGGGGGCTGTGCGCACATGATATGTGATGGGTGCTGGTACTTGGCCCTTATATTGGCCCCCTATCCCTCATCAAACCTCAAGAACTTACACCCCCTTAAAGAGCTTTTGAGATTTTACAGGTTTGCTGCCAGTAGCCATTAAAGTGTCTTAAATGGGGAAACATTTTTCAAATGGTCACAAAATCTTGTACACTTCGATTTTTTAGCTGAATTTTTTTGTGCATGCCAACAAAAATACAAGGATCACATCTGCCAAGTTTGGGGCCAAAAGTCCATCCGAAAAAATTTTAAAAAATCCCGAACCATAAAAAGTTTCAAAAATCATGAAAAATAGAAAACGAGTCGTCCTGCCATGAAACTTCACGTGAAGGCTTAAGGGACCATTGTATGAATTTACAAGCCATAAAAATGGCATTGACATGCAGAAATATGAAGATGTGCCGAAACCCACCTACCACCCTATCGATCCACGGCTTCCGCATCCCGTCTCTCTGGCCGGCGTAGTGCCCGCCCGCCCGCCCGCCTGCTCGTTTCATTGGTTGGCTTAGGCATACGGAGTTCATTCCCAGTCTAAGATTGGACCAGATCGAGGGTTGTGGCAGTAGGATCGGTAGCACGCAGAAGGGGACCCGGCCAATCCCCGCCTTGCGCATCCCACCCCTCTAGCTGGCTGAACGCCTGCATGCTTGTTTCATGGGTTGACTTAGGCATACGAAGTTCATTCCCAGTCTAAGCATACGAAGTCCATTCCCAGTCTAGGATCGGACGGGACTGAGGGTTGCAGCAGCACATGCTGGGCTTGGGCATGTGCTGGTGCTGCATTTTCTTTGCAGGGCGCCATCGCCGGAGCATCACCGGAGAACCTGACCGACGGCATTGAGGCTTCGCAATCGGGGGGCCGGGGGTTGTGCGCACATGAATGTGCGATGGGTCCTAGTACTTGGCCCTTATATTCGCCCCCTATCCCTCATCAAACCTCGAGAACTCACACCCCCTTAAGAGTATTTGAGATTTACAGGTTTGCTGCCAGTAGCCATTAAAGTGTCTTAAATGGGGACACTTTTTTCAAATGGTCAACAAAATCTTGTACACTTCAAGTTTTTAGCTTGAATTTTTTTGTGCATGCCAAAAAAAACAAGGATCATGACTACCAAGTTTGGGGCCAAAACTCCTTCCAAAAAATTTTAAAAATTTCGAACCGCAAAAAGTTTCAAAAATCATGAAAAATAGAAAACGAGTCGTCTTGTCATGAAACTTCACATGAAGGCTTAAGGGACCATTGTATGAATTTACAAGCCATAAAAATGGCTTTGGCATGCAGAAATATGAAGATGTGCCTAAACCCACCTACCACCTTATCGATCCATGACTTGCGCATCCCGTCTCTCTGGCCGACGTAGTGCCTGCCTGCCCGCGCGCTCGTTTCGTCGGGTGGCTTAGGCGTACGGAGTTCATTCCTAGTCTAACATCGCATGAAACTGAGGGTTGTGGCAGTAGGATGGGCAGCACGCAGAGGGGGACCCGGTTGATCCCCGATTTGTGCATCCCGCCCCTATGGCCGGTTGAGCACCCGTACGCTTGTTTCGTGGGTTTACTTAGGCATACGGAGTTCATTCCTAGTCTAAGCATACAGAGTTCATTCCTAGTCTAAGATCGGACTAGACCGAGGGTGGCGGCAGCCACATGCTGGCTCGGGCATGGCTGGTGCCGCATTTTTTTTCGCCGGTGCACCATCGCCCGAGCATCGCTGGAGAACCTGACCGGTGGCATTAGGGTTCCGACGATCGGGGGGCCGAGGGAGTGTGCGCACATGATGTGCGATGGGTGCTGGTACTTGGCCCTTATATTGGCCCCCTATCCCTCATCAAACCTCGAGAACTCACACCCCCTTAAAGAGCATTTGAGATTTTACAGGTTTGCTGCCAGTAGCCAGTAAAGTGTCTAAAATGGGGGCACTTTTTGCAAATGGTCACAAAATCTTGTACGCTTCGAGTTTTTAGCTGGATTGTTTTGTGCATGCCAATAAAAATACAAGGATCACGTCTACCAAGTTTGGGGCCAAAACTCCTTCCGAAAAAATTTTAAAAAATCCTGAACCGCAAAAAGTTTCAAAAATCATGAAAAATAGAAAACGAGTCGTCTTGCCATGAAACGTCACGTGAAGGCTTAGGGGACCATTGCATGAATTCACAAGCCATAAAAATGGCATTGGCACACAGAAATATGAAGATGTGCCTACACCCAGCTACCACCCTATCGATCCACAGCTTGCGCATCCCGTCTCTCTGGCCGGCATAGTGCCCGCCCGCCCGCTTGTTTCATCGGTTGGCTTAGGCATACAGAGTTCATTCCAAGTCTAAGATTGGACCAGACCGAGGGTTGCGGTAGTAGGAGCGGACAGCACGCAGAGGGGGACCCGACCGATCCCGACTTGCGCATCCCACCCTCTGGCGCGCTGAGCGCCCGCACGCTCGTTTCGTGGGTTGACTTAGGCATACGGAGTTCATTCCCAATCTAACATCGAACCAGATTGAGGGTTGCGCAGCAGGATCGACAGCACGCAAAGGGGGACCCGATCGATCCCCGGCTGCCCCTCTGGCCGGCTGAGCGCCCGTACACTCATTTCGTGGGTTGACTTAGGCATAAGGAGTTCATTCCCAGTCTGAGATCGGACCGGACCGAGGGTTGCGGCAGCACATGCTAGGCTCGGGCATGTGCTGGTGTCGTATTTTTCTTCACCAGGGCACCATCGTCGGAGCATCGTCGGAGAACTTGATCGGCGGCATTGAGGTTCCGATGATCGGGGGGGTCGGGGGGAGTGTGCGCACATGATGTGCGATGGGTGCTGGTACTTGGCCTTTATATTGCCCCCCTATCCCTCATCAAACCTTGAGAACTCACACGCCCTTAAAGAGCATTTGAGATTTTACAGGTTTGCTGCCAGTAGCAATTAAAGTGTCTGAAATGGGGACACTTTTTTCAAATGGTCACAAAATCTTGTACACTTCAAGTTTTTAGCTGAATTTTTTTGTGCATGACAAGAAAAATACAAGGATCACGTCTACCAAGTTTGGGGCCAAAACTCCTTCGAAAAAAATTTAAAAAATTCTGAACCCTAAAAAGTTTCAAAAATCGTGAAAAATAGAAAACGAGTCGTCTTGCCATGAAACTTCACGTGAAGGCTTAAGGGACCATTGTATGAATTTACAAGCCATAAAAATGGGATTGGCATGCAGAAAAATATGAAGATGTGCCTAAACCCACCTACAACCCTATCGATCTGCGGCTTGCGCATCCCATCTCTCTGGCCGACGTAGTGCCCGCCCGCCCGCCTGCCCGCTCGTTTCGTCGGTTGGCTTAGGTATACGGAGTTCATTCCCAGTCTAAGATCAGGCCAGACCAAGGGTTGTGGCATCAAGATCGGCAGCACGCAGAGGGGGACCCGTTCGATCCTTGGCTTGCGCATCCTGCCCCTCTGGCAGACTGAGCGCCCGCACGCTTGTTTCGTGGGTTGACTTAGGCATACGAAGTTCATTTCCAGTCTAAGCATATGGAGTTCATTCCCAGTCTAAGATCGGATCGGACCAAGGGTTGCAGCAGCACATGCTGGGCTCGAGCATTTACTGGTGCCGAATTTTTCTTCACCGGGGCACCATCGCCGGAGCATTGCCAGAGAACCTGACCGGTGGCATTGGGGTTCCGACGATCGGGGGGGCCGGGGGGGTGTGTGCGCACATGATGTGTGATGGGTACTGGTACTTAGCCCTTATATTGGCTCCCTATCCCTCATCAAACCTTGAGAACTCATACCCCTTTAAAGAGCATTTGAGATTTTACAAGTTTGCTGACAGTAGCCATTAAAGTGTCAACAAAAGTAGCCATTGAGATTTTACAAGTTTGCTGACAGTACCCTTAGAGTTTTTAGCTGTATTGTTCTATGCATGCCAATAAAAATACAAGGATCACATCTACCAAGTTTGGGGCCAAAACTCCTTCCGAAAAAATTTTAAAAAATCTCGAACCGTAAAAAGTTTCAAAAATCGTGAAAAATAGAAACCGAGTCATCTTGCCATGAAACTTCATGTAAAGGCTTAAGGGACCATTGTATGAATTTACATGCCATAAAAATGGCATTGGCACACAGAAATATGAAGATGTGCCTAAACCCACTTGCCACCCCATCGATCCACAGCTTTCGCATCCCGTCTCTCTGGCCGACGTAGTGCCCGCCCGTCCGCTCGTTTCGTCGGTTGGCTTAGGCATACGGAGTTCATTCCCAGTCTAAATCAGACTGGATCGAGGTTAGCAGCGTGCAGAGGGGTGACCCGTCGATGCTCGGCTTGCGCATCCCGCCCCTCTGGACGGTTGAGCACCCGCACCCTCGTTTCGTGGGTTGACGTAGGCATACGGAGTTCATTCCCAATCTAAGCATACGGGGTTCATTCCCAGTCTATGATCGGATCGGATCGGACTGAGGGTTGCGACAGCACATGTTGAGCTCGAGCTTGTGTTGGTGCCACATTTTTCTTCTCCGGCGCACCATCGTTGAAGCATCGTCAGAGAACCTGACCGACGACATTGAGGTTTCAGCGATCGGGGGGCCGGGGGGTGTGCGCACATGATGTGCGATGGGTGCTGGTACTTGGCGCTTATATTGGCCCCCTATCCCTCATCAAACCTGGAGAACCCACACCCCCTTAAAGAGCATTTGAGATTTTACAGGTATGCTGCCAGTAGCCATTAAAGTGTCTGAAATAGGGACACTTTTTTCAAATGGTCACAAAATCTTGTACATTTCGAGTTTTTGGCTAAATTGTTTTCTGCATGCCAAAAAAAATACAAGGATCACGTCTACCAAGTTTGGGGCCAAAACTCCTTCCGAAAAAATTTAAAAAAATCCCGAAGCGCAAAAAGTTTCAAAAATCTTGAAAAATAGAAAACGAGTCGTCTTTCCATCAAACTTCACGTGAAGGCTTAAGGGACCATTGTATGAATTTACAGGCCATAAAAATGGCATTGGCATGTAGAAATATGAAGATGTGCCTAAACCCACCAACCACCCTATCGATCCATGCCTTGCGCATCCCGTCTCTCTGGCCGGCGTGGTGCCCGCCCGCCCGCCTGCCCGCTCGTTTCGTCGGTTGGCTTAGGTATACGGAGTTCATTCCCACTCTAAGATCGGATTGGACCGAGGGTTACGGCAGCAGGATTGGCAGCACGCAGAAGGGGCCCTGATCGATCCCCGGCTTGCGCATCCCGCCCCTCTGGCCGGCTGAGCGGCCGCACGCTCGTTTCGTGGGTTGACTTAGGCATACGGAGTTCATTCCCAGTCTAAGCATATAGAGTTCATTCCCAGTCTAAGATCGGATCGAACCGAGGGTTACGGTAGCACATGCTGGGCTCAGGCATGTGTTGGTGCCGTATTTTTCAGCCTCGGGGCACCATCGCCGGAGCATCGTCGGAGAACCTGACGGTGGCATTGGGTTCCGACGATCGGGGGGTCGGGGGGTGTGCGCACATGATGTGCGATGGGTGCTGGTACTTGGCCCTTATATTGGCCCCCAATCCATCATGAAACCTCGAGAACTCACACCTCCTTAAAGAGCATTTGAGATTTTACAGGTTTGCTGTCAGTAGCCTTTAAAGTGTCTGAAATGTGGACACTTTTTTCAAATTGTCACAAAATCTTGTACACATCGAGTTTTTCGCTGAATTTTTTTGTGCATGCCAAAAAAAATACAAGGATCACGTCTACCAAGTTTGAAGGCAAAACACCTTCTGAAAAAATTTTAAAAAATTGCGCGAACCGTAAAAGGTTTCAAAAATCGTGAAAAATAAAAAACGAGTCGTCTTGCCATGAAACTTCACGTGAAGGCTTAAGGGACCATTGTATGAATTTGCAAGCCATAAAAATGGCATTGGCATGCAGAAATATGAAGATGTGCCTAAACCCACCTACCACCCTATCGATCCACGGCTTGCGCATCCCGTCTATCTTGCCGACGTAGTGCCCGCCCGCCCGCCCGCTAGTTTCGTCGGTTGGCTTAGGCATACCGAGTTCATTCCCAGTCTAAGATCAGACGGGACCGATGGTTGCGGCAGTAGGATCGGTAGCACGCAGAAGGCAACCCGATCGATCCCCAGCTTGCGCATCCCGCCCCTCTGGCTGGCTGAGCACCGGCACGCTCATTTCGTGGGTTGACTTAGGCATACGGAGTTCATTCCCAGTCTAATCATATGGAGTTCATTTCCAGTCTAAGATCAGACGAAACCGAGGGTTGCGACAGCACTTGCAGGGCTCAGGCATGTGCTGGTGTCGCATTTTTCTTCGCCAGGGGACCATCGTCGGAGCATCACCGGAGAACCTGACCGGCGGCATTGGGGTTCCGGTGATCAGGGGGTCGGGGGGTGTGCGCACATGATGTGTGATGGGTGCTGGTACTTGGCCCTTATATTCGCCACTTATCCCTCATCAAACCTCGAGAACTCACACCCCCTTAAAGAGCATTTGAGATTTTAAAGGTTTGCTGCCAGTAGCCATTAAAGTGTCTGAAATGGGGACACTTTTTTCAAATGGTCACAAAATCTTGTACACTTCGAGTTTTTAGCTGAATTTTTTTGTGCATGCCAACAAAAATACAAGGATCATGCCTGCCAAGTTTGGGACCAAAATTCCTTGCAAAAAAATTTTAAAAAATCCCGAACCGTAAAACATTTTGAAAATCATGAAAAATAAAAAATGAGCCGCCCTACCATGAAACTTCACGTGAAGGCTTAAGGGACCATTGTATGAATTTGGAAGCCATAAAAATGGCATTGGCATGCAGCAATATGAAGATGTGCCTAAACCCACCTACCACCCAATCGATCAACGGCTTGCGCATCCTGTCTCTCTGGCCGGCGTAGTGCCCGCCCGCTCGTCCGCTCGTTTCGTCGGTTGGCTTAGGCATACGGAGTTCATTCCCAGTCTAAGATTGGACCGGACCGAGTGTTGCAAGCAGCAGATCGGCAACACGCAGAGGGGGACCCGACCGATCCCCGGCTTGCGCATCCCGCCCCTCTGGTCGGCTGAACGCCCGCACGCTCATTTTGTGGGTTGACTTAGGCATACGGAGTTCATTCCCAGTCTAAGCATACGAAGTTAATTCCCAGTCTAAGATCGGACCTGACCGAGGGTTTCAGCAGCACATGCTGGGGTCGAGCATGTGCTGGTGCCGCATTTTTCTTCGTCGGGGTACCATCGCCGGAGCAACGTCGAAGAACCTGACCGACGGCATTAGGGTTCCGGCGATCGGGGGGGTGTACAGACATGATGTGCGATGGGTGCTGGTACTTGGCCCTTATATTGGCCCCCTATCCCTCATCAAATCTCGAGAACTCACACCCCCTTAAAGAGCATTTGAGATTTTACAGGTTTGCTGCCAGTGGCCATTAAAGTGTCTGAAATGGGGACACTTTTTTCAAATGGTCACAAAATCTCGTACACTTCGAGTTTTTAGCTGAACTTTTTTGTGCATGCCAACAAAAATACAAGGATCACGTCTCCCAAGTTTGGGGCGAAAAATCCTTCTGAAAAGATTTTAAAAAATCTCAAACCGTAAAAAGTTTCAAAAATCGTGAAAAATAGAAAACGAGTCGTCTTGCCATGAAGCTTCACTTGAAGGCTTAAGGGACCATTGTATGAATTTACAAGTCATAAAAATGGCATTGGCATGCAGAAATATGAAGATGTGCCTAAACCCACCTACCACCCTATCGATCCACGGCTTGCGCATCCCGTCTATCTTGCCGACGTAGTGCCCGCCCGCCCGCCCGCTAGTTTCGTCGGTTGGCTTAGGCATACCGAGTTCATTCCCAGTCTAAGATCAGACGGGACCGATGGTTGCGGCAGTAGGATCGGTAGCACGCAGAAGGCAACCCGATCGATCCCCAGCTTGCGCATCCCGCCCCTCTGGCTGGCTGAGCACCGGCACGCTCATTTCGTGGGTTGACTTAGGCATACGGGAGTTCATTCCCAGTCTAATCATACGGAGTTCATTTCCAGTCTAAGATCAGACGAAACCGAGGGTTGCGACAGCACTTGCAGGGCTCGGGCATGTGCTGGTGTCGCATTTTTCTTCGCCAGGGGACCATCGTCGGAGCATCACCGGAGAACCTGACCGGCGGCATTGGGGTTCCGGTGATCAGGGGGTCGGGGGGTGTGCGCACATGATGTGTGATGGGTGCTGGTACTTGGCCCTTATATTCGCCACTTATCCCTCATCAAACCTCGAGAACTCACACCCCCTTAAAGAGCATTTGAGATTTTAAAGGTTTGCTGCCAGTAGCCATTAAAGTGTCTGAAATGGGGACACTTTTTTCAAATGGTCACAAAATCTTGTACACTTCGAGTTTTTAGCTGAATTTTTTTGTGCATGCCAATAAAAATACAAGGATCACGTCTGCCAAGTTTGGGGCCAAAAATCCTTCCCAAAAAATTTTAAAAAATCCCGAACAATAAAAAGTTTCAAAAATCGTGAAAAATAGAAAACGAGTCGTCTTGCCATTAAACTTCACGTGAAGGCTTAAGGGACCATTGTATGAATTTACAAGCCATAAAAATGGCAATTGCATGCAAAAATATGAAGATGTGCCAAAACCCATCTACCACCCTATCGATCCACAGCTTGCGCATCCCGTCTCTCTGGCCGGCATAGTGCCCGCCCGCCCGCCCGCTCATTTCGTCGATTGGCTTAGGCATACGGAGTTCACTCTTAGTCTAAGATTGGACCAAACTGACGGTTACGGTAGCAAAATCGATAGCACACAGAGGGGGACCCGACCGATCCTCGGCTTGCGCATCCCGCCCCTCTAGCCGGCTGAGCGCCCGCATGTTTGTTTCATGGGTTGACTTAGGCATACGAAGTTCATTCCTAGTCTAAGCATACGGAGTTCATTCCCAGTCTAAGATCAGACCAGACGGAGGGTTGTGATAGCACATGTGGGCTCGGGCATGTGCTGGTGTCCCATTTTTCTTCGTTGGGGCACCATCGCCGAAGCATCGTCGGAGAACCTGGCCGACGGTATTGCGGTTCCGACGATCGAAGGGGTGGGGGGTGTACGGACATGATGTGGGATGGTGCTCGTACTTGGCCCTTATATTGGCCCCCTATCCCTCATCAAACCTCGAGAACTCACCCCCCCTTAAAGAGCATTTGAGATTTTACAGGTTTGCTGCCAGTAGACATTAAAGTGTCTGAAATGGGGACGCTTTTTTCAAATTGTCACAAAATCTTGTATACTTTGAGTTTTTACCTAAATTTTTTTGTGCATGCCAACAAAAATACAAGGATCTCGTCTACAAAGTTTTGGGCCAAAACTCCTACCAAAAAAATTTTAAAAAATCCTGAACTGCAAAAAGTTTCAAAAATCGTGAAAAACAAAAAACGAGTCGTCTTGCCACGAAACTTCATGTGAAGGCTTAAGGAACCATTGTATGAATTTACAAGCCATAAAAATGGCATTGGCATACAGAATATATGAAGATGTGCCCAAACCCACCTACCACCCTATCGATCCACGGCTTGCGCATCCCGTCTCTTTGGCCGACGTAGTGCCCGCCTGCCTGCCCACTCATTTCATCGGTTGGCTTAGGCATACGGAGTTCATTCCCAGTCTACGATCGGATCAGACCAAGGGTAATGGCAGCAGGACCGGCAGCGTGCAGCGGGGGACCCGACCGATCCCCGGCTTGCGTATTTCGCCACTCTGTCCGGTTGAGCACCCGCACGCTCGTTTCGTGGGTTGACTTAGGCATACGAAATTCATTCCTAGTCTAAGCATATGGAGTTCATTCTCAGTCTAAGATCAGATCAGTCCGAGGGTTGCAGCAGCACATCTTGTGCTCGGGCATGTGCTGGTGCCGCATTTTTCTTTGCCGGGGCACCATCGCCGGAGAACCTGACCGGCGGCATTGGAGTTTCGAAGATCGGGGAGCTGGGGGGGTGTGCACACATGATGTGCAATGGGTGCTGGTTCTTGGCCCTTATATTGGCCCCCTATCCGTCATCTAACCTCCAGAACTCACACCCCCTTGAAGAGCATTTGAGATTTTACAGGTTTACTGCCAGTAGCCAATAAAGTGTCTGAAATGGGGGCACTTTTTTCAAATGGACACAAAATCTTGTACACTTCGAGTTTTTAGCTGGATTTTTTTGTGCACGCCAAGAAAAATACAAGGATCTTGTCTACCAAGTTTGGGGATAAAACTCCTTCCGAAAAAATTTTAACAAATCCCGAACCGTAAAAAGTTTTGAAAATCATGAAAAATAGAAAATGAGTCATCTTGCCATGAAACTTCATGTGAAGGCTTAAGGGACCATTATATGAATTTACAAAACATAAAAATGGCATTGGCATGCAAAAATATGAAGATGTGCCTAAACCCACCTGCCACGCTATCGATCCACGGCTTGCGCATCCCGTCTCTCTGGTCGACGTAGTGCCCGCCTGCCTGCCCGCTCGTTTCGTCGGTTGGCTTAGGCATACGAAGTTCATTCCCAGTCTAAGATCAGACAGGACCAAGGGTTGCGGCAGTAGGATCGGCAACACGCAGAGGGGGACCCGACCGATCCCCGGCTTGCGCATCCCGCCCCTATGGCCGGCTGAGTGCCTGCACGCTCATTTTGTGGGTTGACTTAGGCATAAGCAGTTCATTCCCAGTCTAAGCATACGGAGTTCATTCCCAGTCTAAGATCAGACCAGATCGAGGGTTGCGGCAGCACATGATAGGCTCGAGCATGTGCTGGTGCCGCATTTCTCTTCGTCGGGGCACCATCGTCGGAGCATCGTCGGAGAACCTGAATGGCGGCATTGGGGTTCTGGCGATCGGGGGGGCCGGGGCGATGTGCGCACATGATGTGCGATGCGTGCTAGTACTTGGCCCTTATATTGGCCCCCTATCCCTCATCAAACCTCGAGAACTGACACCCCCTTAAAGAGCATTTGAGATTTTACAGGTTTGCTGCCAGTAGCCATTAAAGTGTCTGAAATGGGGACACTTTATTCAAATGGTCACAAAATCTTGTACACTTCGAGTTTTTAGCTGAATTTTTTTGTGCATGCCAAAAAAAATACAAGGATCACGTCTACCAAGTTTGGGGCCAAAACTCCTCCCAAAAAAATTTTAAAAAATCTCGAACCGAAAAAAGTTTTGAAAATCATGAAAAATAGAAAATGAGTCATCTTGCCATGAAACTTCACGTGAAGGCTTAAGGGACTATTGTATGAATTTACAAGCCACAAAAATGGCATTGGCATGCAGAAATATGGAGATGTGCCTAAACCCACCTACCACCCTATCGATCCACGGCTTGCGCATCCCATCTCTCTGGCCGACGTAGCGCCCGCCCGCCCGCCCGACCGCTCGTTTCATCGGTTGGCTTAGGCATACGGAGTTCATTCCCAGTCTAAGATTGGATCGGACTGAAGGCTACGGTAGCAGGATCGGTAGCACGTAGAGGAGAACCCAGTCGATCCCCGGCTTGCGCATCCCACCCCTTTACTCGTTTGAGCGCCCGTATGCTCGTTTCGTGGGTTAACTTAGGCATAAGGAGTTCATTCCCAGTCTAAGCATACAGAGTTCATTCCCAGTCTAAGATCGGATCAGATCGAGGGTAACGGTAGTACGATCTGCAGCGCGCAGCGGGGGCCCGACCGATCCCTGGCTTGCGCATTTCGCCCCTCTAGCCGGTTGAGCGTCCCGCACGCTCGTTTCATTGGTTGACTTAGGCATACGAAATTCATTCCCAGTCTAAGCATATGGAGTTCATTCCCAGTCTAAGATCGGATCAGACCGAGGATTGCAGCAGCACATGCTAAGCTCGGGCATGTGCTAGTGCCGCATTTTTCTTTGTCGGAGCATCGTCGGAGAACCTGACCGACGGCATTGGGGTTCCGATGATCGGGGGGGCCGGAGGGGTGTGCGCACATGATGTGCGATGGGTGCTGGTATTTGGCCCATATATTGGCCCCCTATCCCTCATCAAACCTCAAGAACTCACACCCCCTTAAAGAGCAATTAGGATTTTACAGGTTTGCTACCGGTAGCCATTAAAGTGTTTGAAATGGGGACACTTTTTTCAAATGGTCACAAAATCTTGTACACTTCGAGTTTTTAGCTGAATTTTTTTGTGCACGCCAACAAAAATACAAGGATCACAACTACCAAGTTTAGGGCCAGATCATTTTTCGAAAAAATTTTAAAAAATCTCGAACAGCAAAAAGTTTTGAAAATCGTGAAAAAAAGAAAACGAGACGTCTTGCCATGAAACTTCACGTGAAGGCTTAAGGGACCATTGTATGAATTTACAAGCCATAAAAAGGGCATTGGCAAGTAGAAATATGAGGATGTGCCTAAACCCACCTACCACCCTATCAATCCATGGCTTGCGCATCCTGTCTCTCTGGCCGCCGTAGTGCCCGCACGCTCGTTTCATCGGTTGGCTTAGGCATAGGGAGTTCATTCCCAGTCTAAGACTGGACCGGACCGAGGGTTGCGGCAGCACATCCTAGGCTCGGGCATGTGCTGGTGTCACATTTTTCTTCGTCGGGGTACCATCTTCGGAGAACCTGTCCGACGACATCGGGGTTCTGACGATCGGGGGGCCGGGGGTGTGCGCACATGATGTGCGAAGAGTGCTGGTACTTGGCCCTTATATTGGCCCCCTATCCCGCATCAACCCTCGAGAACTCACACCCCCTTAAAGAGCATTTGAGATTTTACAGGTTTGCTACCAGTAGCCATTAAAGTGTCTGAAATGGGGACACTTTTTCAAATGGTCACAAAATCTTTTACACTTCGTGGTTTTAGCTGAATTTTTTTGTGCACGCCAACAAAAATACAAGGATCACGTCTACCAAGTTTAGGGCCAGAACTCCTTTTGAAAAAATTTTAAAAAATCCCGAAACGCAAAAAGTTTCAAAAATAGTGAAAAAAAGAAAACGAGTCGTCTTGCCATGAAACTTCACGTGAAGGCTTAAGGGACCATTGTATGAATTTACAAGCCATAAAAATGGCATTGGCACGTAGAAATATGAAGATATGCCTAAACCCACCTATCACCATATCGATCCACAGCTTACGCAACCCGTCTCTCTGGCTGGCGTAGTGCCCGCACGCCCACCGCCCGCTCGTTTAATCGGTTGGCTTAGGCATACGGAGTTCATTCCCAGTCTAAGATAGGATCAGACCAAGGGTTGCAGCGGCATGATCGGTAGCACGTAGAAGGGGACCCGGCCGATCCCCGACTTTCGCATCCGGCCCTTCTGGCCGGCTGACTGCCCGCATGCTCGTTTTGTTGGTTGACTTAGGCATACAGAGTTCATTCCCAGTCTAAGCATATGGAGTTCATTCCCAGTCTAAGATCAAACCAGACCGAGGGTTGCAGCAGCCCATGCTGGGCTCGAGCATGTGCTGGTGCCACATTTTTCTTCGCTGGGGCAACAACATCGGAGCATCGTCGGAGAACCTGACCGACAGCATTGGGGTTCCGGTGATCGGGAGGGCCGGGGGGGTGTGTGCGCACATGATGTGCGATGGGTGCTGGTACTTTGCCCTTATATCGGCCCCCTATCACTCATCAAACCTCGAGAACTCACACCCCCTTAAAGAGCATTTGAGATTTTACAGGTTTGCTGCTAATAGCCATTAAAGTGTCTGAAATGGGGACACATTTTTCAAATGCTCACAAAATCTTGTACACTTCAAGTTTTTAGCTGAATTGTTTTGTACATGCCAACAAAAATACAAGGATCAAGTCTACGAAGTTTGGGGCCAAAACTCCTTCCGAAAAAATTTTAAAAAATCCTGAACCGTAAAATGTTTCGAAAATCATGAAAATAGAAAATGAGTCATCTGCCATGAAACTTCACGTGAAGGCTTAAGGGACCATTGTATGAATTTACAAGCCATAAAAATGGCATTGGCACGCAGAAGTATGAAGATGTGCCTAAACCACCTACCACTCTATCGATCCACGGCTTGCGCATCCGTCTCTCTGGCCGGCGTAGTGCCCGCCCGCTCGTTTGTCGATTGCCTTAGGCATACAGAGTTCATTCCTAGTCTAAGATTAGACCAGATGAGGTTGCAGTAGTAGGATTGACAGCCACAGAGGGGGAACCGGCCGATCCCCGGGTTACGCATCCCACCCCTGGCCAGCTGAGCGCTCCGCACGCTCGTTTCGTGGGTTGACTTAGGCATACGGAGTTCATTCCCAGTCTAAGCATACGGAGTTCATTCCCAGTCTAAGATCGGACCGGACCGATGGTTACGGTGCCACATGCTGAGCTCGGGCATGTGCTGGTGACATATTTTTCTTCGCCGGGTCACCATCGTCGGAGCATCGTCGGAGAACCTGACCGACGGCATTGGGGTTCCAACGGTCAGGGGGGCCGGCGGGGTGTGCGCACGTGATGTGCGGTGGGTGCTGGTACCTGGCCCTTATATTGGACCCCTATCCCTCATCAAACCTCGAGAACTCACACCCCCTTAAAGGGCATTTGAGATTTTACAGGTTTGCTGCCAGTAGCCATTAAAGTGTCTGAAATGGGGACACTTTTTTCAAATGGTCACAAAATCTTGTACACTTCGATTTTTTAGCTGAATTTTTTTCAGCATGCCAACAAAAATACAAGGATCACGTCCACCAAGTTTGGGGCCAAAACTCCTTCAAAAAAAATTTTAAAAAATCCCAAACTGTAAAAAGTTTTGAAAATCATGAAAAATAGAAAACGAGTTGTTTTGCCATGAAACTTCACGCGAAGGCTTAAGGGACTATTGTCCGAATTTACAAGCCATAAAAATGGCATTGGCTCGTAGAAATATGAAGACGTGCCTAAACCCACCTACCACCCTATCAATCCACAGCTTGCGCATCCCGTCTCTTTGGCCAGCGTAGTGCCCGCTAGCCCGCCTACTCGTTTCGTCGGTTGGCTTAGGCATACGGAGTTCATTCCCAGTCTAAGATTAGACTGGACCGAAGGTTGTGGCAGCAGGATCAGCAGCACGCAGAGGGGGACCCGGTCGATCCCCGGCTTGCGCATCTCGCCCCCCTAGCCAGCTGAGCGCCCGCACGCTCGTTTCGTGGGTTGACTTAGTCATACGGAGTTCATTCCCAGTCTAAGCATATGGAGTGCATTCCTAGGCTAAGATCGGACCGGGGCGATGGTTGTGGTAGCACATGCTGGGCTTGGGCATGTGCTGGTGACGCATTTTTATTCACCGGGGCACCATCACCGGAGAACCTAACCGGCGGTATTGGGGTTCCGATGGTTGGGGGGGCCGACGGGGTGTGCGCACATGATTTGCAATGGGTACTGGTACTTGGCCCTTATATTCGCCCCCTATCACTCATCAAACCTCGAGTACTCACACCCCCTTAAAGGGCATTTGAAATTTTATAGGTTTGCTGCCAGTAGCCATTAAAGTGTCTGGAGTGGGGACACTTTTTTCAAATGATCACAAAAATCTTGTACACTTCGAGTTTTTAGCTGAATTTTTTTGTGCACGCCAACAAAAATACAAGGATCACATCTACCAAGTTTAGGGCCAGAACTCCTTTCAAAAAAATTTTAAGAAATCCTGAACCGTAAAAAGTTTTGAAAATCATGAAAAATAGAAAACGAGACGTCTTGTCATGAAACTTCACGTGAAGGCTTAAGAGACCATTGTATGAATTTACAAGCCATAAAAATGGCTTTGGCACGTAGAAATATGAAGATGTGGCTAAACTCACCTACCACCCTATCGATCCACGGCTTATGCATCCCGTCTCTCTGGGTGACGTAGTGCCCGCCCGCTCGTTTTGTCGGTTGGCTTAGGCATACGGAGTTCATTCCCAGTCTAAGATCAGACCGGATCGAGGGTTGTGACAGCAGGATCGACAGCATGTAGAGGCAGACCCGTCCGATCCCCGACTTGCGAATCCCACCCCTCTGGCCGGCTGTGCCCTTATATTGGCCCCCTATCCCTCATCAAACCTCGAGAACTCAAACCCCCTTAAAGTGCATTTGAGATTTTACAGGTTTGCTGCCAGTAGCCGTTAAAGTGTCTGAAATGGGGACACTTTTTTCAAATGCTCACAAAATCTTGTACACTCTGAGTTTTTAGCTGAATTATTTTATGGATGCCAACAAAAATACAAGGGTCACGTCTACCAAGTTTGGGGCCAAAAATTCTTCCGAAAAAATTTTAAAAAATCCCGAACCGTAAAAAGTTTTGAAAATCATGAAAAATATAAAACGAGTCGTCTTGCCATGAAACTTCACGTGATGGCTTAAGGGACCATTGTATGAATATACGAGCCATAAAATGGCATTCGCACATAGAAATATGAAGATGTGCCTAAACCCACTTACCACCTTATCAATCCACGGCTTGCGCATCCCGTCTCTTTGGTCGGCGTAGCGTCCGCCTGACCGCTCGTTTAATCGGTTGGCTTAGGCATACGGAGTTCATTCCCAGCCTAAGATCGGACCGAACTGAGGGATATGATAGCAAGATCAACAGCACGGAGAGGGGGACCTGATCGATCCTCAGCTTGTGCATCCCGCCCCTCTGGTCAGCTGAGCGCCCGCACGTTCATTTTGTGGGTTAACTTAGGCATACGGAGTTCATTCCCAGTCTAAGCAAACGGAGTTCATTTTCAGCCTAAGATCGGACCGGACTGAGGGTGGTGGAAGCACATGCTGGGCTCGAGCAAGTGCTGGTGCTGCATTTTTCTTCGCGGGGGCACCATCGTCGAAGCATCGTCAGAAAACCTGACCGGCGACATTGGGGTTCCGACGATCTGGGGGGCCGGGGGGGTGTGCGCACATGATCTGCAATGGGTGCGGTACTTGGCCCTTATATTGGCCCCCTATCCCTCATCAAAGCTTGAGAACTCACACCCCCTTAAAGAGCATTTGAGATTTTACAGATTTGCTGCCAGTAGCCATTAAAGTGTTTGAAATGGGGACACTTTTTTCAAATGGTCACAAAATCTTGTACACTCTGAGTTTTTAGCTGAATTTTTTTGTGGATACCAACAAAAATACAAGGGTCACGTCTACCAAGTTTGGGGACAAAAATTCTTCCAAAACAATTTTAAAAAATCTCAAACCGTAAAAAGGTTTGAAAATCATGAAAAATAGAAAATGAGTCATCTTTCCATGAAACTTCACGTGAAGGCTTAAGGGACCATTGTATGAATATACAAGCCATAAAAATGGCATTGGCATGTAGAAATATGAAGATGTGCCTAAACCCACCTACCACCCTATCAATCCACGTCTTCCGCATCCCGTCTCTTTGGCCGGCGTAGCGCCCGCCCGCCCGCCCGCTCGCTCGTTTCATCGGTTGGCTTAGGCATATGGAGTTCATTCCCAGCCTAAGATCAGACCGGACCAAGGGTTACAGCAGCAAGATCGGCAGCACGCAGAGGGGGACCTGGTCGATCCGTTGCTTTCGCATCCCGCCCCTCTGGCCGACTGAGCGCTCGCACGCTCGTTTTGTGGGTTAACTTAGGCATATGGAGTTCATTCCCAGTCTAAGCATACAGAGTTCATTCCCAGTCTAAGATTGGACTAGACCGAGGATTGCGGCAGCACATACTGGGCTCAGGCATGTCCTGGTGCCGCATTTTTCTTCGCTGAGGCACCATCGCTGGAGCATCGTCGGAGAACCTGACCGACGGTATTGGGTTTCCGGCGATCAGGTGGGCCGGGGGGTCTGCGCACATGATGTGCGATGGGTGCTGGTACTTGGCCCTTATATTGGCTCCCTATCCCTCATCAAACCTCGAGAACTCACACCCTCTTAAAGAGGATTAGAAATTTTACAGGTTTGCTGCCAGTAGCCATTAAAGTGACTGAAATAGGGACACTTTTTTCAAATGGTCACAAAATCTTGTACAATTTGAGTTTTTAGCTGAATTTTTTTGTCCATGCCAACAAAAATTCAAGGATCACGTCTAATAGGTTTGGTGCCAAAACTCTTTCTGAAAAAATTTTAAAAAATCCCGAACCATAAAAAGTTTCAAAAATCGTGAAAAATAGAAAACGAGTCATCTTGCCATGAAACTTCACGTGAAGGCTTAAGGGACCATTGTATGAATTTACAAGCCATAAAAATGGCATTGGCATGTAGAAATATGAAGATGTGCCAAAACCCACCTACCACCTATCGATACACGGCTTGTGCATCCCGTCTCTCTGGCCGGCGTAGTGCCCGCCCGCCCGCTCATTTTGTCGATTGGCTTAGGCATACGGAGTTCATTCCCAGTCTAAGATCGGATGTTGTGACAGCACATGCTGGGCTCGGGCATGTGCTGGTGCTGAATTTTTCTTTGTCGGGGCACCATTGTCGGAGCATCGTCGGAGAAGCTGACCGGCGGCATTGGGGTTCCGACGATCGGGGGGCCGGGGGGGTGTGCACACATGATGTGTGATGGGTGCTGGTACTTGGCCCTTATATTGGCCCCCTATCCCTCATCAAACCTCGAGAACTCACACCCCCTTAAAGAGCAATTGAGATTTTACAGGTTTGCTGCCAGTAGCCATTAAAGTGTCTGAAATGGGGACACTTTTTTCAAATGGTCACAAAATCTTGTACACTTTGAGTTTTTAGCTGAATTTTTTTGTGCATGCCAACAAAAATACAAGGATCACGTCTACCAAATTTGGGGCTAAAATTCTTTCCAAAAAATTTTAGAAAACCCCGAACCGTAAAAAGTTTCAAAAATTGGGAAAAACAAAAAAAACGAGTCGTCTTGCCATGACACTTCACGTGAAGGCTTAAGGGACCATTGTATGAATTTACAAGCCATAAAAATGGCATTGGCATGTAGAAATATGAAGATGTGCCTAAACCCACCTACCACCCTATCGATCCACGGCTTGCGCATCCCGTCTCTCTGGTCGACGTAGTGCCCGCCCGCCCGCCCACTCGTTTCGTCGGTTGGCTTAGGCATATGGAGTTCCTTCCCAGTCTAAGATTGGACCGCACTGAGGGTTGTGGCAACAGGATCGACAACACGCGGAGGGGTACCTGGCTGATTCCCGGCTATCGCATTCCGCCCCTCTGGCCAGCTGAGCGCCCACACGCTCGTTTCGTGGGTTGACTTAGGCATACGGAGTTCATTCCCAGTCTAAGCATATGGAGTTCATTCCCAGTCTAAGATTGGACAGAACCGTAGGTTGCAGTAGCACATGCTAGGCTCGAGCATGTGCTGGTGCTTCATTTTTCTTCGTCGAGACACCATCGTCGGAGCATCGCCGGAGAACCTGACCGGCGGCATTGAGGTTCCAACGATCGGGGGGGCGGGGGGGGGTGTGCACACATGATGTGTGATGGGTGCTGGTACTTGGCCCTTATATTGGCCCCCTATCCTTCATCAAACCTCGAGAACCCACACCCCCTTAAAGAGCATTTGAAATTTTACAAGTTTGCTGCCAGTAGCCATTAAAGTGTCTAGAATGGGGACACTTTTTTCAAATGGTCACAAAATCTTGTACATTTCGAGTTTTTAGCTGAATTTTTTTGTGCATGCCAAAAAATATACAAGGATCACGTCTAACAAGTTTAGGACCAAAACTCCTTCGAAAAAAATTTTAAAAAATCTCAAACCACAAAAAGTTTTAAAAATCGTGAAAAATAAAAAACGAGTCATCTTGCTATGAAACTTGACGTGAAGGCTTAAGGGACCATTGTATGAATTCACAAGCCATAAAAATGGCATTGGCATGCAAAAATATGAAGATGTGCCTAAACCCACCTACCACCCTATCGATCCACGGCTTGCGCATCCCGTCTCTCTGGCCGACGTAGTGCCCGCCCGCTTGCCCATTTCATCGGTTGGCTTAGGCATACGGAGTTCATTCCCAGTCTAAGATCAGACCAGATTGAGGGTTGTGGCAGTAGGATCAAAAGCACATAGAGGGGGACCCGGTCGATCCCCAGCTTGTACATCCCGCCCCTCTGGCCGGCTGAACGCCCGCACGCTCGTTTCGTGGGTTGACTTAGGCATATGGAGTTCGTTCCCAGTCTAAGCATACGGAGTTCATTCCCAGTCTAAGATCAGATCAAACTGGGGTTTGGGACAGCACATGCTGGGCTCGGGCATGTGCCGGTGCCGCATTTTTCTTCGTCAGGGCACCATCGCCGAAGTATCACCGGAGAACCTGACCGGCGGCATTGGGGTTCCGACGATCGGGGTTCCGACGATCGGGGGGACTGGGGGGTGTGCAACCATGATGTGCGATGGGTGCTGGTACTTGGCCCTTATATTGGCCCCCTATCCCTCATCAAACCTCGAGAACTCACTAACCATTAAAGTGTCTGAAATGGGGACACTTTTTTCAAATGGCCCCAAAATCTTGTACACTTTGAGTTTTTAGCTGAATTTTTTTGTGCATTCCAACAAAAATACAAGGATCACGTTTACCAAGTTTGGGGCCAAAACTCCTTCCGAAAAAATTTTAAAAAATCCCGAGCCACAAAAAGTTTCAAAAATCATAAAAAATAAAAAACAAGTCGTCTTGCCATGAAACATGACGTGAAGGCTTAAGGGACCATTGTATGAATTTACAAGCCATAAAAATGGCATTGGCATGCAGAAATAAGAAGATGTGCCTAAACCCACCTACCACCCTATTGATCCACGGCTTGCGCTTCCCGTCTCTCTGGCCCCTGTACTGCCCGCCCACCCGCCCGACTGCTCGTTTCGTCGGTTGGCTTAGGCATACGGAGTTAATTCCTAGTCTAAGATCAAACCGAACCGAGGGTTGTGGTAGCAGGATCGGCAGCACGCATAGGGGGACCAGATCGATCCCCGACTTGCGCATCTCACCCCTCTGGCCGGTTGAGCGCCCGCACGCTCATTTCGTCGGTTGACTTAGGCATACGGATTTCATTCCCAGTCTAAGCATACGGAGTTCATTCCCAGTCTAAGATCAGACCGGATCGAGGGTTGCGATAGCACATGCTGGGCTCAGGCATGTGCTGGTGCCACATTTTTCTTCACTGGGGCACCATCGCCGGAGAACCTGACCGACGGCATTGGGGTTCCGGCGATCAGGGGGACCGGGGGGGTGTGCGCACATGATGTGTAATGGGTGCTGGTACTTGGCCCTTATATTGGCCCCTTATCACTCATCAAACCTTAAGAACTCACACCCCCTTAAAGAGCATTTGAGATTTCACAGGTTTGCTGCCAGTAGCCGTTAAAGTGTCTAAAATGGGGACACATTTTTCAAATGGTCACAAAATCTTGTACACATCGAGTTTTTAGTTGAATTTTTTCGTGCATGCCAACAAAAATACAAGGATCACGTCTACCAATTTTACGGCCAAAACTCCTTCCAAAAAAATTTTAAACAATCCCGAACCGTAAAAAGTTTTGAGTATCGTGAAAAATAGAAAACGAGTCGTCTTGCCATTAAACTTCACGTGAAGGCTTAAGGGACCATTGTATGAATTTACAAGCCATAAAAATGTCATTGGCATGCAGAAATATGAAGATGTGCCTAAACCCACTTACCACCCTATCGATCCACGGCTTGCGCATGCCATCTCTCTGGCCGGCGTAGTGCCTGCCCGTTCGTTTCGTCGGTTGGCTTAGGCATACAGAGTTCATTCCTAGTCTAAGATTGAATCAGACTGAGGGTTGCAGCAGCAGGATCGGTGGCACGTAGAGAGGGACCCGGTCGATCCTCAGCTTGTGCATCCCGCCCCTCTGGCCGGCTGAGCGCCCGCACGCTCGTTTTGTGGGTTGACTAAGGCATACGGAGTTCATTCCCAGTCTAAGCATAAGGAGTTCATTCCTAGTCTAAGGTCGGACCAGATCGAGGGTTACGGCGACAGGATTAGCAGCACGCAGAGGGGGACCCGGCTGATCCCCGGCTTGCGTATCCCGCCCCTCTGGCCAGCTAAGCACCTACACGCTCGTTTCATGGGTTGACTTAGGCGTACGGAGTTCATTCCCAGTCTAAGCACACGGAGTTCATTCCTAGTCTAGGATTGGATCGGACTGAGGGTTGCGGTAGCAGGATGGGTAGCATGCGGAAGAGGACCCAGACGATCCCTGGCTTGCGTATCCCGCCCCTCTGGCCGGCTGAGCGCCCACACGCTCGTTTCGTGGGTTGACTTAGGCATATGGAGTTCATTCCCAATCTAAGCATACGAAGTTCATTCCTAGTCTAAGAATGGACCGGACCGAGGGTTACGGCCGCACATACTAGGCTCGGGCATGTGCTGGTGCCGTATTTTTCTTCGCCAGGGCACCATCGTCGGAGCATCGTCGGAGAACCTGACCGACGACATTGGGGTTCTGACGATCTGGGCGGCCGGGGGGTGTGCGCACATGGTGTGCGATGGGTGCTGGTACTTGGCCCTTATATTGGCCCCCTCTCTCTCATCAAACCTCGAGAACTCACACCCCCTTAAAGAGCATTTGAGATTTTACAGGTTTGCTGCCAGTAGCCATTAAAGTGTCTGAAATGGGGACACTTTTTTCAAATGGTCACAAAATCTTGTACACTTCAAGTTTTTAGCTGAATTTTTTTGTGCATGCCAAAAAAAATACAAGGATCACATCTACCAAGGTTTTAGCCAAAACTCCTTCCAAAAAAATTTCAAAAAATCCCGAACCGCAAAAAGTTTCAAAAATCATGAAAAATAGAAAACGAGTCATCATGCCATGAAACTTGACGTGAAGGCTTAAGGGACCATTGTACGAATTTACAAGCCATAAAAATGGCATTGGCACTTAGAAATATGAAGATGTGCATAAACTCACCTACCACCCTATCGATCCACAGCTTGTGCATCCCGTCTCTTTGGCCAGCGTAGTGCCTGCCCGCCCGCTCGTTTCGTCAGTTGGCTTAGGCATACGGAGTTCATTCCTAGTCTAAGATCGGACCAAACTGAGTGTTGTGGTAGCAGGATCTACAGCATGCAGAGGGGGACCCAGTCGATCCCCGGCTTGCGCATCCCACCCCTCTGGCCGGCTGAGCGCCTGAACGCTTGTTTCGTCGGTTGACTTAGGCATATGGAGTTCATTCCCAGGCTAAGCATACGGAGTTCATTTCCAGTCTAAGATCGGATCAGACCGAGGGTTGCGGCAGCACATGCTGGGCTCGAGCATGTGCTGGTGCTGCATTTTTCTTCACCAAGGCACCATCGCCGGAGAACCTGACCGGTGGCATTGGGGTTCCGGTGATCGGCGGGGCCGGGGGGGTGTGCGCACATGATGTGCGATGGGTGCCGGTACTTGGCCCTTATATTGGCCCCTTATCCCTCATCAAACCTCGAGATCTCACACCCCTTAAAGAGCATTTGAGATTTTACAGGTTTGCTGCCTGTAGCCATTAAAGTGTCTGGAATGGGGACACTTTTTTCAAATGGTCACAAAATCTTGTACACTTCGAGTTTTTAGCTGAATTTTTTTGTGCATGCCAACAAAAATACAAGGATCACGTCTACCAAGTTTGGGGCTAAACCCCTTCCGAAAAAATTTTAAAAAATCCCGAACTGTAAAAAGTTTTGAAAATCGTGAAAAATAGAAAATGAGTCATCTTGCCATGAAACTTCATGTGAAGGCTTAAGGGACCATTGTATGAATTTACAAGCCATAAAAATGGCATTGGCATGCAGAAATATGAAGATGTGCCTAAACCCACCTACCACCCTATCGATCCATGGCTTACGCATCCCGTCTCTCTGGCTGACGTAGTGCCTGCCCGTCTGCCCGCCCGCTTGTTTCGTTGGTTGGCTTAGGCATACGAGTTCTTTGCCAGTCTAAGATTGGATCAGACCGAAGGTTGCGGTAGCAGGATCGGCAGCACGCAGAGGGGGACCCAGTCGATCCCTGACTTGCACATCCCGCCCCTCTGGCCGGCTGAGCGCCCACACGCTCGTTTTGTAGGTTGACTTAGGCATACAGAGTTCATTCATAGTCTAAGCATACGGAGTTGATTCCCAATCTAAGATTGGATCGGACCGAGGGTTGCGGCAACACATGCTGGGCTTGGGCATATGCTGGTGCCACATTTTTCTTCGTCAGGGCACCATCGTCGGAGCATCGTCGGAGAACCTAATCGGTGGTATTGGGGTTTCGATGATCGAGGGCGGGGGGGTGTGCGCACATGATGTGTGATTGGTGCTGGTACTTCGCCCTTATATTGGCCCCCTATCCCTCATCAAACCTCGAGAACTCACAACCCCTTAAAGAGCATTTGAGATTTTACAGCTTTGCTTCTAGTAGCCATTAAAGTGTCTGAAATGGGGACACTTTTTTCAAATTGTCACAAAATCTTGTACAGATCGAGTTTTTAGCTGAATTTTTTTGTGCATGCCAACAAAAATACAAGGATCACGTGTACCAAGTTTGGGGCCAAAATGCCTTCCGAAAAAATTTTAAAAAATCCCGAGCTGCAAAAAGTTTCAAAAGTCGTGAGAAATAGAAAACGGGTCTTCTTGCCATGAAACTTCACATGAAGGCTTAAGGGACCATTGTATGAATTTACAAGCCATAAAAATGGCATTGGCACGTAGAAATATGAAGATGTCCCTAAACCCACCTACCACCCTATCGATCCACGTTTTGCGCATCCCGTCTTTCTGGCCAACATAGTGCCCGCACGCCCGCACGCCCGCTCGTTTCGTCGGTTGGCTTAGGCATACGGAGTTCATTCCCAGTCCAAGATCAGATCGGACCAAGGGTTACGGCAGCAAGATCGGCAGCACATAGAGGGGGACATGGCCGATCCCCGGCTTGCGCATCCATCCCCTCTGGCCGGCTGAGCTCCCGCAAGCTCATTTCGTGGGTTGACTTAGGCATTTGGAGTTTATTCCCAGTCGAAGCATACCGAGGGTTACGGCAGCACATGCTGGGCTCGGGCATGTGCTGGTGCTGCATTTTTCTTCATCGGGGCACCATCCCCGGAGCATCGCCAGAGAACTTGACCGGCGGCATTGGGGTTCCGACGATCGGGGGGCCGGGGGGTTGTGCGCTCTGATGTATGATGCGTGCTGGTACTTGGCCCTTATATTGCCTCCCTATCAATCATCAAACCTTGAGAACTCACACCCCCTTAAAGAGCATTTGAGATTTTACAGGTTTGCTGCCATGGCCATTAAAGCATCTGAAATCGGGACACTTTTTTCAAATGGTCACAAAAATCTTGTACACTTCGAGTTTTTAGCTGAATTTTTTGTGCGTGCCAACAAAAATACAAGGATCACGTCTACCAAGTTTGGGGTCAAAAATCCTTTCGAAAAACTTTTAAAAAATCCCGAACCGCAAAAAGTTTAAAAAATCATGAAAAATAGAAAATGAGTCATCTTGCATGAAACTTCAACGTGAAGGTTTAAGGGACATTGTATGAATTTACAAGCCATAAAAATGGCATTGGCACGCAGAAATATGAAATGTCCCTAAACCCACCTACCACCTATCGATCCACGGCTTGCGCATCCCATTTCTCTGGTCGACGTAGTGCCCGCCCTCCTGCCCGCCCACATCGTTTCATCGGTTTGGCTTAGGCATACAGAGTTCATTCCCAGTCTACAGATCGGACTGGACCAAGGGTTGTGGTAGCAAGATTGGTAAACATGCAGAGGGGGCCCCGACCGATCCCCGGCTCGCGCATCCCGCCCCTCTGGCCGATTGAGCACCCGCACACTCGTTTCGTGGGTTGACTTAGGCATACAGAGTTCATTCCCAGTCTAAGCAACAAAGTTCATTCCCAGTCTAAGATCGGATTAGACTGAGGTTTACGACAGCACATGCTGGGCTTGGGCATCTGCTGGTGCCCGGCATTTTTCTTCCTTGGGGGCACATCGCCAGAGCATCGCCGGAGAACTTGACCAGCGGTATTGAGGTTCCGACGATCGGTGGGGCCAGGGGGTAATGCGCACATGATGTACGATGGATGCTGGTACTTGACCTTTATATTGGCCCCCTATCCCTCATCAAACCTCGAGAAACTCACACCCCTTTAAAGAGCATTTGAGATTTTACAGGTTTACTGCCAGTAGCCATTAAAGTGTCTGAAATGGGGACACTTTTTTCAAATGGTCACAAAATCTGTACACTTTGAGTTTTTTGCTGAATTTTTTGTGGCATGCCAATAAAAATACAAGGATCACATCTGCCAAGTTTGGGGCCAAAACTCCTTCCGAAAAAATTTGAAAAAATCTCGAACCGTAAACAAGTTTTACAAATCGTGAAAAATAGAAAATGAGTAGTCTTGGCCATGAAACTTCACGTGAAGGTTAAGGGACCATTGTATGAATTACAAGCCATAAAAATGGCATTGGCATGCAGAAATATGAAGATGTTCCTAAACCCAGCTACCACCCTATCGATCCACGGCTTGCGCATCCCGTCTTTTTGGACGACGTAGTGCCCGCCCGCCCTTTCATTTCATCGGTTGGCTTAGGCATACGAAGTTCATTCCCAGTCTCAGATCGGACCGGATCGAGGGTTGCAGCAGCAGGATCGGTAGCACACAAAGGGGGACCCGGTCGATCCCCGGCTTGCTCATCCATCCCCTCTGGCCGACTGAGTTCATTCCCAGTCTCAGATCGGACCGAATCAAAGGTTGCAGCAGCAGGATCGGCAGCACACAGAGGGGGACCCGACCAATCTTCGACTTGTGCATCTATCCCCTCTGGCTGGCTGAGCTCCCGCACGCTCGTTTCGTGGGTTGACTTAGGCATACGGAGTTCATTCCCAATCTAAGCATACAGAGTTCTTTCCCAGTCTAAGATCGGACCAGACCGAGGGTTGCGGCAGCACCTGCTGGGCTCAGGCATACGCTGGTGCCATATTTTTCTTCGCCAGGGCGCCATTGCCGGAGTATCGTCGGAGAACCTAACCGGTGGCATTGGGGTTCCGACGATCGGGGGGCCAGGGGGGTGTACGCACATGATGTGCGATGGGTGCTAGTACTTGGCCCATATATTGGCCCCCTATCCCTCATCAAACCTCGAGAACACACACTCCCTTAAAGAGCATTTGGGATTTTACAGGTTTGCTGCCAGTAGCCATTAAACTGTCTGAAATGGGGACACTTTTTTCAAATGGTCGCAAAATCTTGTACACTTCGAGTTTTTAGCTAAATTTTTTTTGTGAATGCCAAAAAAATACAAGGATCATGTCTACCAAGTTTGGGACCAAAAGACCTTCTGAAAAAATTTTAAAAATCCCGAACCGCCAAAATTTTCAAAAATCATGAAAAATAGAAAACGAGTGCTCTTGCCATGAAACTTCACGTGAAGGCTTAAGGGACCATTGTACGAATTTACAAGCCATAAAAATGGCATTGGCATGCAGAAATAAGAAGATGTGCCTAAACCCACCTACCACCCTATCGATCCACGGCTTGCACATCCCGTCTCTCTGGCCGGTGTAGTGCCCGCCCGCCCGCTCGTTTCATTGGTTGGCTTAGGCATACGGAGTTCATTCCCACTCTAAGATCGGACCAGACCGAGGGTTACGGCAGCACATGCTGGGCTCGGGCATGTGCTGGTGCCACATTTTTCTTCGTCGGGGCACCAACATCGGACCATCACCGGAGAACCTGACCGATGGCATTTGGGGTTCCGACGATCGGGGGCCGGGGTGTGCACACATGATGTGCGATGGGTGCTGGTACTTAGCCCTTATATTGGCCCCCTATCCGTCATCAAACCTCAAGAACTCACACCCCCTTAAAGAGCATTTGAGATTTTACAGGTTTGCTGTCAGTAGGCATTAAAGTATCTGAAATAGGGACACTTTTTTCAAATTGTCACAAAATCTTGTACACTTTGAGTTTTTAGCTGAATTTTTTTATGCATGCCAACAAAAATACAAGGATCATGTCTACAAAGTTTGGGGCGAAAATTTTCGAAAAAAATTTTAAAAAATCCCGAACCGTAAAACGTTTTGAAAATCGTGAAAAATTAAAAACGAGTAGTCTTGCCATGA
>NW_019167971.1:4619558-4738530 GCF_002303985.1 Durio zibethinus | reverse complement strand
CTTGTATTTTTCTTGGCATGCACATAAAAATTCAGCTAAAAACTCGAAGTGTACAAGATTTTGTGACCTTTTGAAAAAAGTGTCCCCATTTCAAACACTTTAATGGCTACTGGTAGCAAACCTATAAAATCTCAAATGCTCTTTAAAGGGGTGTGAGTTCTCGAGGTTTGATGAGGGATAGGGGGCCAATATAAGGGCCAAGTACCGGCACCCATTGCACATCATGTGCGCACACCCCCACCGGCCCCCCCGATCCTCGAAACCCCAATGCCGCCGGTCAAGTTCTCTGAGGATGGTCCGACGATGGTGCCCCGACGAAGAAAAATGCACACCAGCACATGCCCAAGCCCAGCATGTGCTGCCGCAACCCTCAGTCTGGTCCGATCTTAGACTGGGAATGAACTCCGTATGCCTAAGTCAACCGATGAAATGAGCGTGCGGTCGCTCAGCCGGCTAGAGGGGCGGGATGCACAAGCTGGGGATCGGCCGGGTCCCCCTCTATGTGCTACCGATCCTACTGTCACAACCCTCGCTCTGGTCTGATCTTAGACTGGGAATGAACTCCATATGCCTAAGCCAACCGACAAAACGAGCGAGCGGAAGGGCGGGCACTACGCCGGCCAGAGAGACGGGATGTGCAAGCCGTGGATCGATAGGGTGGTAGGTGGGTTTAGGCACATCTTCATATTTCTATGTGCCAATGCCATTTTTATGGCTTGTAAATTCATACAATGGTCCCTTAAGCCTTCACGTGAAGTTTCATGGCAAGATGACTCATTTTCTATTTTTCATGATTTTTGAAAGTTTTTACGGTTCGGGATTTTTTAAATTTTTTTGGAAGGAGTTTTCATCCCAAAATTGGTAGACATGATCCTTGTATTTTTGTTGGCATGCACAAAAAAATTCAGCTAAAAACTTGAAGTGTACAAGATTTTGTGACCATTTGAAAAAAATCCCATTAAGACACTTTAATGGCTACTGCAGAAACCTGTAAACTTCAAATGCTCTTAAGTGTGAGTTCTCGAGTTTGATAGGGATAGGGGCAATATAAGGGCCAAGTACCACACCATCCACATCATGTGCGCCCACCCCCTGGCCCTCGATCGCCGAACCCCAATCGCGTGGTCAGGTTGCTCCGGAGCTCATCGATGTCCCCAGGAAGAAAAATGTGGCACAGCACAAGATCGAGACCAGATGGGCTGCCGAACCCAGCTGGTCCGCTTCTGGGATGAACTCCATAGCTCTTTCATGGGATGACTAGTATGCCAGTTCAACCCAGAAAAGCATGCGGAGTCATTCCGAGTCAGGGGACGCGCAGCAGGGATCGCCGGCACATGCTTTCGCATGTGCTGTAACCCTAGGTCCGGTCTGATCTTAGACTGGGAATGAACTCCGTATGCCTAAGCCAACCGACGAAATGAGCGGGCGGGCGGGCAGGCGGGCGGGCGGGCACTACGCCGGCCATAGAAACGGGATGCACAAGCCGTGGATCGATAGGGTGGTAGGTGGGTTCAAGCACATCTCATATTTTTGCATGCCAATGCCATTTTTATGGCTTGTAAATTCATACAATGGTCCCTTAATCCTTCACGTGAAGTTTCATGGCAAGACGACTCGTTTTCTATTTTTCACGATTGTCGAAACTTTTTGTGGTTTGGGATTTTTTAAAATTTTTTTGGAAGGAGTTTTGGCCCCAAACTTGGTAGACATGATCCTTGTATTTTTGTTGGCGTGAACAAAAAAATTCAGCTAAAAACTCAAAGTGTACAAGATTTTGGGACCATTTGAAAAAAGTGTCCCCATTTCAGACACTTTAATGGCTACTGGCAGCAAACCTGTAAAACCTCAAATGCTCTTTATGGGGTGTGGGTTCGTGAGGTTTGATGAGGGATAAAGGGCCAATAGAAGGGCCAAATACCAGCACCCATCGCACAACATGTGCGCACACCCCCGCCGGCCCTCTCGATCGTCGGAACCCCAATATCGTCGGTCAGGTTCTCCGACGATGCTCCGACGATGGTGCCCGAGCCTAGCATGTGCTGCCGCAACCCTCGGTCTGGTCAAATCTTAGGCTGGGAATGAACTCCATATGCTTAGACTGGGAATGAACTCCATATGCCTAAGTCAACCCACGAAACGAGCATGCGGGCGCTCAGCCGGCCAGAGGGGTGAGATGTGCAAGCCGGGGATCGATCGGGTCCCCCTCTACCTGCTACCGATCCTACTGCCACAACTCTTGGTCCGGTCTGATCTTAGACTGGGAATGAACTCCGTATGCCTAAGCCAACCGACGAAACGAGTGGGCGGGCGGGCACTATGCTGGCCAGAGAGACGAGATGCGCAAGTCGTGGATCGATAGGGTGGTAGGTGGGTTTAGGCACATCTTCACATTTCTGCATGCCAATGCCATTTTTATGGCTTGTAAATTCATACAATGGTCCCTTAAGCCTTCACGTGAAGTTTCATGTCAACACGACTCGTTTTCTATTTTTCACGATTTTTGAAACTTTTTACGGTTCGAGATTTTTTTAAAATTTTTTTGGAAGGCATTTTGGCCCCAAACTTGCTAGATGGGATCCCTGTATTTTTGTTGGCATGCACCAAAAAAATTCAGCTAAAAACTCGAAGTCTACAAGATTTTGTGACCATTTGAAAAAAGTGTCCCATTTCAGAAACTTTAGTGGCTACTGGCAGCAAACCTGTAAAATCTCAAATGCTCTTTAAGGGGGTGTGAGTTCTCGAGGTTTGATAAGGGATAGGGGGCCAATATAAGGGCCAAGTACCAGCACCCATCCCACATCATGTGCGCACACCCCCCCCGGCCCCTCCGATCGTCGGAACCCCAATGCCGCTGGTCAGGTTCTCTGACGATGCTCCGATGATGGTGCCCCGACAAAGAAAAATGCAGCCCCAGCACATGCCCAAGCCCAGCATGTGCTGCCACAACCCTCGGTCTGATCCGATCTTAGACTGGGAATGAACTCCGTATGCTTAGACTGGGAATGAACTCTGTATGCCTAAGTCAACCTATGAAACGAGCGTGCGGGCGCTCAGCCGGCCAAAGGGGCAGGATGCGCAAGCCAGGGATTGATTGGGTCTGCCTCTGCGTGCTACCGATCCTGCTACCGCAACCCTCGGTCTGGTCTGATCTTAGACTGCGAATGAACTCTGTATGCCTAAGCCAACCGATGAAACGAGCGAACGGGCGGGCAGGCACTACGTCGGCCAGAGAGACGGGATGCACAAGCCGTGGATCGATAGGGTGGTAGGTGGGTTTAGGTACATCTTCATATTTTTGCATGCCAATGCCATTTTTATGGCTTGTAAATTCTTACAATGGTCCTTTAAGCCTTCACGTGAAGTTTCAAGGCAAGACGACTCGTTTTCTATTTTTTAGGATTTTCAAAACTTTTTACGGTTTGGGATTTTTTAAAATTTTCTCAGAAGGAGTTTTGGCCCCAAACTTGGCAGATGTGATCCTTGTATTTTTTTTGGCATGCACAAAAAAATTCAGCAAAAAACTCGAAGTGTACAAGATTTTGTGGCCATTTGAAAAAAGTGTCCCCATTTCAGACAGTTTAATGGGTACTGGCAGCAAACCTGTAAAATCACAAATGCTCTTTAAGGGGGTGTGAGTTCTCGAGGTTTGATGAGGGATAGGGGGCCAATATAAGGGCCAAGTACCAGCACCCATCTCACATCATGTGCGCACACCCCCCGACCCCCCGATCGCCGGACCCCAATGCCGCCGGTCAGGTTTTTCGACGATGCTCCGGCGATGGTGCCCCTGCAAAGAAAAATGCAGCACCAGCACATGCCCGAGCCCAGCATGTGCTGCCACAACCCTCGGTCTGGTCCGATCTTAGACTGGGAATGAACTCCGTACGCTTAGACTGGGAATGAACTCCGTATGCCTAAGTCAACCCACGAAACGAGCGTGCAGGCGCTCAGCTGGCTAGAGGGGCGGGATGCGCAAGCTAGGGATGACCGGGTCCGCCTCTGTGTGCTGCCGATCCTGCTACCGCAACCCTCAGTCCGAGCCAATCTTAGACTGGTAATGAACTCCATATGCCTAAGCCAACCGACGAAACGAGTGGGCGGGTGGGCGGCCACTATGTCGGGCAGAGAGACGGGATGCGCAAGCCGTGCATCAATAGGGTGGTAGGTGGGTTTAGGCACATCTTCATATTTCTGTGTGCCAATGCCATTTTTATGGCTTGTAAATTCATACAATGGCCCCTTAAGCCTTCACGTGATGTTTCATGGCAAGACGACTCATTTTTTATTTTTCATGATTTACGAAACTTTTTACGGTTAGAGATATTTTAAAATTTTTTCGGAAGGAGTTTTGGCCCCAAACTTGGTTGACGTGATCCTTGTATTTTTGTTGGCATGCACAAATAAATTCAGCTAAAAACTCGAAGTGTACAAGATTTTGCGACCATTTGAAAAAAGTGTCCCTATTTCAGACATTTTAATGGCTACTGGCATCAAACCTGTAAAATCTCAAATGCTCTTTAAGGGGGTGTGAGTTCTTGAGGTTTGATGAGGGATAGGGGGCCAATATAAGGGCCAAGTACCAGCACCCATCGCACATCATGCGCGCACACCCTGATCGTCGGAACCCCAATGCCGTCGGTCAGGTTCTCCGGTGATGCTCTGGCGATGGTTCCCCGACGGAGAAAAATGCAGCACCAGCATATGCTCGAGCCCAGCATGTGCTTCCGCAACCCTCGTTCCTGTCCGATCTTAGACTGGGAATGAACTCTGTTTGCTTAGACAGGGAATGAACTCCATATGCCTAAGTCAACCGATGAAACGAGCGTGCGGGCGCTCAACCGGCCAAAGGGTGGATGCGCAAGCGGGATCGTCCTGGTCCCCCTCTGCGTTTGCTGTCGATCCTACTGTCGTTAACCCTCGGTTCAATCCAATCTTAGACTGGGTATGACCGTATGCCTAAGCCAACCGACGAAACGAGAGGGCGGGCGGGCGGGCGGGCGCTACGCCTGCCAAAGAGACGGGATGCGCAAGCCGTGGATCGATAGGGTAGTAGGTGGGTTTAGGCACACCTTCATATTTCTGCATGCCACTGGCATTTTTATGGCTTGTAAATTCATACAATGGTCCCTTAAGCCTTCACGTGAAGTTTCATGGCGAGACAACTCGTTTTCTATTTTTCACGATTTTCAAAACTTTTTGTGGTTTGGGATTTGTTAAAATTTTTTCGAAAGGAGTTTGGCCCCAAATTTGGTAGACGTGATCCTTGTATTTTTGTTGGCATGCACAAAAAAATTCAGCTAAAAACACGAAGTGTACAAAGATTTTGTGACCATTTGAAAAAAGTGTGCTCAATTCAGACACTTTAATGGCTACTGGCAGCAAACCTGTAAAATCTCAATGCTTTTTAAGGGTGTGTGAGTTCTCGAGGTTTGATGAGGGATAGGGGGTCAATATAAGGGCCAAGTACCAGCACCCATCGCACAGCATGTGTGCACACCCCACCTGGCCCCCCCGATCGCCGGAACCCTAATACCGTCGATCAGGTTCTCCGGCGATGGTGCCCCGGTGAAGAAAAATGTGCCTCCAGCACAAGCCCGAGCCCAAAATGTGCTGCCGTAACCCTCGGTCCAGTTCGATCTTAGACTGGGAATGAACTCCGTATGCGTACGTCAACCTACGAAACGAGCGTACAGGCGCTTAGCCGGGTAGAGGGCGGGATGCGCCAGCCAGGGATCGACCGGGGTCCCCCTCTGCGTGCTACCGATCCTGCTACCGTAACCCTTGGTCTGGACTGATCTTAGATTGGGAATGGACTCCGTACGCCTAAGCCAACCGACGAAACGAGCGGGTGGGCGGGTGGGCGGGAACTACGCTGGCCAGAGAGACGGGATGCGCAAGCCGTGGATCGATAGGGTGGTAGGTGGGTTTAGGCACATCTTCATATTTCTGCATGCCAATGCCATTTTTATGGCTTGTAAATTCATACAATGGTCCCTTAAGCCTTCACGTGAAGTTTAATAGCAAGACGACTCGTTTTCTATTTTTCACGATTTTTGAAATTTTTACGGTTCGGGATTTTTGAAAATTTTTTCGAAAATCCTTTTTCGACCTCAAACTTGGTAGATGTGATCCTTGTTTCTTTGTTGGCATGCACAAAAAAATTTAGCTAAAAACTCGAAGTGTACAAGATTTTGTGACTATTTGAAAAAAGTGTCCCCATTTCAGACACTTTAATGGCTACTGGCAGCAAACCTGTAAAATCTAAAATGCTCATTAAGGGGGTGTGAGTTCTCGATGTTTGATGAGGGTTAGGGGGCCAATATAAGAGCCAAGTACCAGCACCCATCGCACATCATGTGCGCACACCCCCCCGGCCCCCCCGATCGTCGGAACCCCAGTGCCACCTGTCAGGTTCTCCGGCGATGCTCCGGTGATGGTGCCCTGACGAAGAAAAATGCGGCACCAGCACATGCCCGAGCCCAGCATGTGCTGCCGTAACCTCGGTCCGGTCTGATCTTAGACTCAAAATGAACTCCGTATGCTTAGAATTGCAATGAACTACGTATGCCTAAGTCAACCCATGAAACAAACGTGCTTGCACTCAGTCGGCCAGAAGGGCGGGATGCGCAAGCCGGGGATCAGTCGGGTCCCCCTCTGTGTGCTGTTGATCCTGCTGCTACAACCCTCAATCCGGTCTGATCTTAGACTAGGAATGAACTCTGTATGCCTAAGCCAACCGACGAAACGAGCGGGCGAGCAGGCGAATGGGCGCTACGTCAGCCAGGGAGACGGGATGCGTAAGCCGTGGATCGATAGGGTGGTAGGTGGGTTTAGGCACATCTTCATTTTTCTACGTGCCAATTCCTTTTTTATGGCTTGCAAATTCATACCATGGTCCCTTAAGCCTTCACATGAAGTTTCATGGCAAGACGACTCGTTTTCTATTTTTCACGATTTTTAAAACTTTTTTTTGGTTCGGGATTTTTTTAAATTTTTTCGGAAAGAGTTTTGGTGCCAAACTTGGTAGACGAGATCCTTGTATTTTTTTTGGCATGAACAAAAAAATTCAGCTAAAAACTCGAAGTGCACAAGATTTTGTGACCATTTGAAAAAAGTCTCCCCATTTTAGACACTTTAATGGCTACTGGCAGCAAACCTGTAAAATCTCAAATGCTCTTTAAGGGGGTGTGAGTGCTCAAGGTTTGATGAGGGATAGGGGGCCAATATAGGTGCCAAGTACCAGCACCCATCGCACATCATGTGCGCACACCCCCCGCCCCCCCGATCGCCGGAACCCCAATGCCGTCGGTCAGGTTCTCTGGCGATGCTCCGACAATGGTGCCCCGACAAGAAAAATGTGGCACCAGCAAATGCCCGAGCCCAGCATGTGCTGCCGTAACCCTCAGTCCGGTCCGATCTTAGACTGGGAATGAACTCCGTGTGCTTGGACAAGGAATGAACTCTGTATGCCTAAGTCAACTCACGAAACGAGCATGCGGGCGCTCAGCCGACCAGAGGGACGGGAAGCGCAAGCAAGGGATCGGCCGAGTCCTCCTCTGCGTGCTGCCGATCCTGCTACCGTAACCCTTGGTCCGGTCTGATCTTAGACTAGGAATGAACTCCGTATGCCTGAGCCAACCGACGAAACGAACGGGCGGGCGGGCACTACGCTGGCCAGAGAGACGGGATGCGCAAGTCGTGGATCGATAGGCTGGTAGGTGGGTTTAGGCACATCTTCATTTTTCTGCATGGCAATGCCATTTTTATGGCTTGTAAATTCATACAATGGTCCCTTAAGCCTTCACGTGAAGTTTAATGGCAAGACGACTCGTTTTCTATTTTTCACGATTTTTGAAATTTTTACGGTTCGGGATTTTTGAAAATTTTTTCGAAAATCCTTTTTCGGCCTCAAACTTGGTAGATGTGATCCTTGTTTTTTTGTTGGCATGCACAAAAAAATTTAGCTAAAAACTCGAAGTGTACAAGATTTTGTGACTATTTGAAAAAAGTGTCCCCATTTCAGACACTTTAATGGCTACTGGCAGCAAACCTGTAAAATCTAAAATGCTCATTAAGGGGGTGTGAGTTCTCGATGTTTGATGAGGGTTAGGGGGCCAATATAAGAGCCAAGTACCAGCACCCATCGCACATCATGTGCGCACACCCCCCCGGCCCCCCCGATCGCCGGAACCCCAGTGCCACCTGTCAGGTTCTCCGGCGATGCTCCGGTGATGGTGCCCTGACGAAGAAAAATGCGGCACCAGCACATGCCCGAGCCCAGCATGTGCTGCCGTAACCTCGGTCCGGTCTGATCTTAGACTCAAAATGAACTCCGTATGCTTAGAATTGCAATGAACTACGTATGCCTAAGTCAACCCATGAAACAAACGTGCTTGCACTCAGTCGGCCAGAAGGGCGGGATGCGCAAGCCGGGGATCAGTCGGGTCCCCCTCTGTGTGCTGTTGATCCTGCTGCTGCAACCCTCAATCCGGTCTGATCTTAGACTGGGAATGAACTCTGTATGCCTAAGCCAACCGACGAAACGAGCGGGCGAGCAGGCGAATGGGCGCTACGTCAGCCAGGGAGACGGGATGCGTAAGCCGTGGATCGATAGGGTGGTAGGTGGGTTTAGGCACATCTTCATATTTCTGCATGCCAATGCCATTTTTATGGCTTGTAAATTCATACAATGGTCCCTTAAGCCTTCACGTGAAGTTTCATGGCAAGACGACTCGTTTTCTATTTTTCATGATTTTTGAAACTTTTTACGGTCGGGATTTTTTAAAATTTTTTCGGAAGGGGTTTTGCCCCCAAACTTGGTAGATGTGATCCTTGTATTTTTGTTGGCATGGACAAAAACATTCAGCTAAAAACTCAAAGTGTACAAGATTTTGTGACAATTTGAAAAAGTGTCCCCATTTCAGACACTTTAATGGCTACTAGCAGCAAACCTGTAAAATCTCAAATGCTCTTTAAGGGGGTGTGAGTTCTTGAGGTTTGATGAGAGACAGGGGGCCAATATAAGGGCCAAGTACCAGGACCCATTGCACATCATGTGCGCACACCCCCCCCCGACCCCCCCGATCGCCAGAACCGCAATGCCGTTGGTTAAGTTTTGCGACGATGCTGTGCCGATGGTGCCCCGACGAAGAAAAATACGTTACCAGCACATGCCCGAGCACAGCATGTGCGGCTGCAACCCTCGGTCCGATCCGATCTTAGACTGGAAATGAACTCCATATGCTTAGACTGGGATGAACTCCGTATGCCTAAGTCAACCCACGAAACGAGCATACGGGCGCTCAGCCGACCAGAGGGGCAGGATGCGCAAGCCGGGGATTGACTGGGTCCCCCTCTACGTGCTACTGATCCTGCTGCCGCAACCCTTGGTCTGGTCCGATTTTAGACTGGGAATGAACTCTGTATGCCTAAGCCAACTGATGAAATGAGCGGGCGGGCGGGCACTACGTCGGCCAAAAAGACGGGATGCGCACGCCGTGGATCAATAGGGTGGTAGATGGGTTTGGGCACATCTTCATATGGCTGTAAATTCATACAATGGTCCCTTAAGCCTTGACGAGAAGTTTCATGGCAAGACGACTCGTTTTCTATTTTTCACGATTTTTGAAACTTTTTGTGATTCGAGATTTTTTAAAATTTTTTCGGAAGGATTTTTGGCCCCAAACTTGGTAGACGTGGTCCTTGTATTTTTTATGGCATGCATAAAAAAATTCAGCTAAAAACTCAAAGTGTACAGGATTTTGTGACCATTTGAAAAAAGTGTCCCCATTTCAGACACTTTAATGGCTACTGGCAGCAAACTTGAAAAATCTCAAATGCTCTTTAAGGAGGTGTGAGTTCTCGAGATTTGATGAGGGATAGGCGGCCAATATAAGGGCCAAGTACCAGCACCCATCGCACATCATGTGCGTACACCCCCCCCGGCCCCCTCGATCGTCGGAACCCCAATGCCGCCAGTCAGGTTCTCCGGCGATGCTCCGACGATGGTGCCCCGACGAAGAAAAATGCGGCACCAACAAATGCCCGTGCCCAGCATGTGCTGCCGCAACCCTTGCTCCGATCTGATCTTAGACTGCGAATGAACTCCGTATGCTTAGACTGGGAATCAACTGCGTATGCCTAAGTCAACCCACGAAACGAGCGTGCGAGCGCTCAGTCGGCCATAGGGGCGGGATACGCAAGCCGAGGATCGACCGAGTCCCCCTCTATATGCTGTCGATCCTGCTACCGTAACCCTCAGTGCTATCCGATCTTAGACTGGGAATGAATTCCGTATGCCTAAGCCAACCGACGAAACGAGTGGGCAGGCGGGCGGGAGGGTACTACGCCGGCCAGAGAGACGGGATGCGCAAGTCGTGGATCGATAGGGTGGTAGGTGGGTTTAGGCACATCTTCGTATTTCTATGTGCCAATGCCATTTTTATGGCTTGTAAATTCATACAATGGTCCCCTAAGCCTTCACGTGAAGTTTCATGGCAAGACTACTCGTTTTCTATTTTTCACTATTTTTGAAACTTTTTACGGTTCGGGATTTTTTAAAATTTTTTTGGAAGGAGTTTTGGCCCCAAAATTGGTAGACGTGATCCTTGTATTTTTGTTAGCATGCACAAAAACATTCTACTAAAAACTCGAAGTGAACAAGATTTTGTGACCATTTGAAAAAAGTGTCCCCATTTCAGATACTTTAATGGCTACTGGCAGCAAACCTGTAAAATCTCAAATGCTCTTTAAGGGGGTGTGAGTTCTCGAGGTTTGATGAGGGATAGGGGGACAATATAAGGGCCAAGTACCAGCACCCATCACACATCATGTGCGCACACCCCACCTGGCCCCCCCGATCATCGGAACCCTAATGCCGTCGGTCAGGTTCTCCGGCGATGGTGCCCCGGTGAAGATAAATGTGGCACCAACACATGCCCGAGCCCAACATGTGCTGCCACAACCCTCGGTCCAGTCGATCTTAGACTGGGAATGAACTCCGTATGCTTAGACTGGGAATGAACTGCGTACGCCTAAGTCAACCCACGAAAGGAGCATGCGAGCGCTCAGCCGGCCAAAAGGGCGGGATGTGCAAGCCGGGGATCGACCGACTCCCCCTCTGCGTGCTGCCAATCCTGCTGTCGCAACCCTTGGTCCGGTTCGATCTTAGACTGGGAATGAACTCTGTATGCCTAAGCCAACCGACGAAACGAGCGGGCAGACGGGCGGGCACTACGCCGACCAGAAAGACGGGATGCGCAAGCCATGGATCGATAGGGTGGTAGGTGGGTTTAGGCACATCTTTATATTTCTGCATGCCAATGCCATTTTACAATGGTCCCTTAAGCCTTCTCGCGAAGTTTCATGGCAACACGACTCGTTTTCCATTTTTCACGATTTTCGAAACTTTTTATGGTTCGGGATTTTTTTAAATTTTTTCGGAAGGCGTTTTTGCCCCAAACTTGGTAGACGTGATCCTTGTATTTTTTTTGAAATACACAAACATATTATGCTAAAAACTCGAAGTGTACAAGATTTTGTGACGATTTGAAAAAAGTGTCCCCATTTCAGACACTTTAATGGCCACTGGCAGCAAACCTATAAAATCTTAAATGCTCTTTAAGAGGTGTGAGTTCTTGAGGTTTGATAAGGGATAGGGGGCCAATATAAGGGGCCAGTACCAGCACCCATCGTACATCATGGGCGCACACCCCCCCGGCCCCCTCGATCGCCGGAACCCCAATGCCGCCTGTCAGGTTCTCCGACGATGCTCCGACGATGGTGCCTCGACGAAGAAAAATGCGGCACCAGCACATGCCCGAGCCCAGCAAGTGCTGCCTCAACCCTCTGTCTAATTCGATCTTAGACTGGGAATGAACTCTGTATGCTTAGATTGGGAATCAACTCCGTATTCCTAAGTCAACCCACGAAACGAGCGTGCAGGCGCTCAGCCGGCCAGAGGGGTGGGATGCGTAAGCCAGGGATCGACCGGGTCCCCCTCTGCGTGCTGCCAATCCTGGTGCCACAACCCTCGGTTCGGTCCGGTCTTAGACTGGGAATGAACTCCATATGCCTAAGCCAACCGACGAAATGAGTGGGCGGACAGGCGCCGGCACAACGTAGGCCAGAGACGGGACGCGCAAGCCGTGGATCGATAGGGTGGTAGGTGGGTTTAGGCATATCTTCATATTTCTACATTCCAATGCCATTTTTGTGGCTTGTAAATTCATACAATGGTCCCTTAAGCCTTCGCGTGAAGTTTCATGGCAAGACGACTCGTTTTCTATTTTTCACGATTTTCAAAACTTTTTACGATTCAGGATTTTTTAAAATTGTTTTGGAAGGAGTTTTGTCCCCAAACTTGGTAGACGTCATCCTTGTATTTTTTTTGGCATGCAAAAAAAAATTCAGCTAAAAACTCGAAGTGTTCAACATTTTGTAACCATTTGAAAAAAATGTCCCCATTTCAGATACTTTAATGGCTACTGGCACCAAACCTGTAAAATTTCAAATGCTCTTTAAGGTGGTGTGAGTTCTCGAGGTTTGATGAGGGATAGGGGGCCAAAATAAGGGCCAAGTACCAGCACCCATCACACATCATGTGCGCACACCCCCCCGGCCCCCCCCGATCGTCGGAACCCCAATACCGTCGGTCAGGTTCTCCGGTGATGCTCCGAAGATGGTGCCCCAACGAAGAAAAATACGGCACCAGCACATGCCCGAGCCCAGCATGTGCTGTCGCAACCCTTGGTCCGATCCAATCTTAGACTGGGAATGAACTCTGTATGCTTAGATTGGGAATGAACTCATACGCGTAAGTCAACCCATGAAACGAGCGTACGGGCGCTCAGCAGGCCAGAGGGGCGGGATGCGCAAGCCGGGGATCGGCCAGGTCCCCCTCTGTGTGTTGCCGATCCTGCTGCTGCAACCCTTGGTCCGGTCCGATCTTAGACTGGGAATGAACTTTGTATGCCTAGGCCAACCGACTAAACGAGCGGGCGGGCAGGCGAGCATTACGCCGACCAGAGAGACGAGATGCGCAAGCCGTGCATCGATAGGGTGATAGGTACGTTTGGCACATCTTCATATTTGTGCGTGCCAATGCCATTTTTATGGCTTGTAAATTCATACAATGGTCCCTTAAGCCTTCACGTGAAGTTTCATGGCAAGGCGACTCCTTTTCTTTTTTTCACGATTTTCAAAACTTTTTACGGTTCGGGATTTTTAAAAATTTTTTCGGAAGGAGTTTTGGCCCCAAAATTGGTGGACGTCATCCTTGTATTTTTGTTGGCATGCACAAAACAATTCAGCTAAAAACTCGAAGTGTACAAGATTTTGTGACTATTTGAAAAAAGTGTCCCCATTTTAGACACTTTAATGGCTACTGGCAGCAAACCTGTAAAATCTAAAATGCTCATTAAGGGGGTGTGAGTTCTCAAGGTTTGATGAGGGATAGGGGGCCAATATAAGAGCCAAGTACCAGCACCCATCGCACATCATGTGCGCACACCCCCCGGCCCTCCGATCGTCGGAACCCCAATGCCACAGGTCAGGTTCTCTGGCGATGCTCCGACGATGGAGCCCCAGTGAAGAAAATTGCGGCACCAGCACATGCCCGAGCCCAGCTAGTGCTGCCGCAACCCTCAGTCTGATCTGATCTTAGGCTGGGAATGAACTCCATATGCTTAGATTGGGAATGAACTCCTTATGCCTAAGTCAACCCACGGAACGAGCGTGCAGGCGCTCAGTCCGGCCAGAGGTGGGATGCGTAAGCCGGGGATCAACCGGGTCCCCCTTTGTGTGCTGCCAATTCTGCTACCACAACCCTCGGTCTGGTTCAATCTTAGACTGGGAATGAACTCCATATGCCTAAGCCAACCGACGTAATGAGCGGGCGGGCCGACGGGCGGGCATTACGCCAGCCAGAGAGACGGGATGCGCAAGCCGTGGATCGATTGGGTGGTAGCTAGGTTTAGGGACATCTTCATATTTCTGCATGCCAATGCCATTTTTATGGCTTGTAAATTCATACAATGGTCCCTTAAGCCTTCACGTGAAGTTTCATGGCAAGACGACTCGTTTTCTATTTTTCATGATTTTTGAGACCTTTTACTGTTCGGGATTTTTTAAAATTTTTTCGGAAGGAGTTTTGGCCCCAACTTGGTAGACCTGATCCTTGTATTCTTTTTGGCATGCACAAAAAAATTCAGCTAAAAACTCGAAGTGTACAAGATTTTGTGACCATTCGAAAAAAATGTCCCCATTTCAGACATTTTAATGGCTACTGGCAGCAAACCTGTAAAATCTCAAATGCTCTTTAAGGGGGTGTGAGTTCTCGAGGTTTGATGAGGGATAGGGGGCCAATATAAGGGCCAAGTACCAGCACCCATCACACATCATGTGCGCACACCCCCCGGCCCCCGATCACCGAAACCCCAATGCCGCAGGTCAGGTTCTCCGGCGATGCTCCGAAGATGGTGCCCCGATTAAGAAAAATGCGGCACCAGTAAATGCCTGAGCCCAGCAAGTGTTGCCTCAACCCTCGGTCTGATCTGATCTTAGACTGGGAATGAATTCTATAAGCTTATATTGGGAATCAACTCCGTATGCCTAAGTCAATCCACGAAACGAGCGTGCAGGCGCTCAACCGGCCAGAGGGGTGGGATGCGTAAGCCGAAGATCGGCCGGGTCTGCCTCTGCATGCTGCCGATCCTGCTACCACAACCCTCAGTCCGATTCGGTCTTAAACTGGAAATGAACTCCCTATGCCTAAGCCAACCGACGAAACGAGTGGGCGGACAGGCGGGGGGCCACAACGTCGGCCAGAGAGACGGGACGCGCAAGTCGTGGATCAATAGGGTGGTAGGTGGGTTTAGGCATATCTTCATATTTCTACATGCCAATGCCATTTTTGTGGCTTGTAAATTCATACAATTGTCCCTTAAGCCTTCACGTGAAGTTTCAAGGCAAGACGACTTGTTTTCTATTTTTCACGATTTTTGAAACTTTTTGCGGTTTGGGATTTTTTAAAATTTTTTCGGATGGAGCTTTGTTCCCAAACTTGGTGGACGTGATCCTTGTCTTTTAGTTGGCATGCACAAAAACATTCACCTAAAAACTCGAAGTGTACACGATTTTGTGACCATTTGAAAAAAGTGTCCCCATTTCAGACACTTTAATGGGTACTGGCAGAAACCTGTAAAATCTCAAATGCTCTTTAAGGGGGTGTGAGTTCTCGAGGTTTGATGAGAGATAGGGGGCCAATATAAGGGCAAGTACCAGCACCCGTCATGCATCATGTGCGCACACCCCCTGGCCCCCCGATCGTTGGAACCCCAATGGGCCGATCAGGTTCTCCGACGATAGTGCCCCGACGAAGAAAAATGTGGCACCAGCACATGCCCGAGCCCAGCATGTGCTGCCGTAACCCTCGGTCCGATCCAATCTTATACTGGAAATGAACTCTGTATGCCTAAGTCAACCAACGGAACGAGCGTGCGGGCGCTCAGTCGGGCAGAGGGGTGGCATGCGCAAGTCGGGAATCGGTCGGGTCCCCCTCTGCGTGCTGCTGATCCTACTACCGCAACCCTCGGTTCGATCTGATCTTAGACTGGGAATAAACTCCGTATGCCTAAGCCAACCGACAAAATGAGCGGGCGGGCAGGTGGGCAGCCCCTACGCCGGCCAGAGAGACGGGATATGCAAGCCGTGTATCGATAGGGTGGTAGGTGGGTTTAGGCACATCTTCGCATTTCTGCATGCCAATGCCATTTTTAGGGCTTGTAAATTCATACAATGGTCCCTTAAGCCTTCAAGTGAAGTTTCATGGCAAGACGACTCGTTTTCTATTTTTCACGATTTTCAAAACTTTTTATGGTTCAGAATTTTTTAAAATTTTTTTGGAAGGAATTTTTGAACGAAACGTGGTAGACATGATCCTTGTATTTTTGTTGGTATGCACAAAAAAATTCGGCTAAAAACTCGAAGTGTACAAGATTTTGTGACCATTTGAAAAAAGTGTCCCCATTTCAAACACTTTAATGGCTACTGGCAGCAAACCTGTAAAATCTCAAATGCTCTTTAAGGGGCTGTGAGTTCTCGAGGTTTGATGAGAGATAAGGGGCCAATATAAGGGCCAAGTGCCAGCACCTATCGCACATCATGTGCACACACCCCCCGGCCCCCCTGATCGCCGGAACCCCAATGCCGCCGATCAGGTTCTCCAATGATGCTCCGGCGATGGTGCCTTGGCGAAGAAAAATGCGGCACCAGCACATGCTCGAGCCCAGCATGTGCTGTCATAACCCTCGGTCCGGTCCGATCTTAGACTGGGAATGAACTCTGTATGCTTAGACTTGGAATGAACTCCGCATAACTAAGTCAACCCATCAAAACGAGCGTGCTAGCGCTTAGCTGGCCAGAGGAAGGGGATGCGCAAGCCGAGGATCGGCCGGGTCCCCCTCTGCATGCTGCTGATCTTGCTACCGCAACCCTCGATCAGGTCTGATCTTAGACTGGGATTGAACTCCGTATGCCTAAGCCAACCGACGAAACGAGCGGGACGGGCGGGAGGGCAGGCACTACACCGGCCAGAGAGACGGGACGACAAGCTGTGGATCGATAGAGTGGTAGGTGGATTTAGGCACATCTTCATATTTCTATGTGCCAATGCCATTTTTATGGCTTGTAAATTCATACAATGGTCCCTTAAGCCTTCACGTGAAGTTTCATGGCAAGACGACTCGTTTTCTATTTTTCATAATTTTCAAAACTTTTTGCGATTCAAGATTTTTTAAAATTATTTTGGAAGGAGTTTTGGCCCCAAACCTGGTAGATGTGATCCTTGTATTTTTGTTGGCATGCACAAAAAAATTCAGCTAAAAACTCGATGTGTACAAGATTTTGTGATAATTTGAAAAAAGTGTCCCCATTTCAGACACCTTAATGGCTACTGGCAGCAAACCTGTAAAATCTCATATGCTCTTTAAGGAGGTGTGAGTTCTCGAGGTTTGATGAGGGATAGTGGGCCAATATAAGGGCCAAGTACCAGCACCCATCGCACATCATGTGCACACACCTCCCCGGCCCCGCCGATCGTTAGAACCCCAATGCCGTCGGTCAGGTTCTCCGGTGATGCTCCGGTGATGGTGCCCCGACAAAGAAAAATGTGGCACCAGCACATGCTTGAGCCTAGCATGTGCTGTCGTAACCCTCGGTCCAGTCCAATCTTCGACTGGCAATGAACTCTGTATGCTTGGACTAGGAATGAACTTCGTATGCCTAAGTCAACCCACGAAATGAGCATGAAGGCGCTCAGCCGGCCAGAGGGGTGGGATGCGCAAGCCAGGGATTGACCGGGTCCCCCTCTACATACTGTCGATCCTGCTACCGCAACCCTCGGTCTGGTCCAGCCTTAGACTGGGAATGAACTCCGTATGCCTAATCCAACTGACGAAACAAAGGGGCGGGCGGGTGGGCAGGCACTACGCCGGCCAGAGAGACAGGATGCGCAAGCCATGGATCAATAGGGTGGTAGGTGGGTTTAGGCACATCTTCATATTTCTATGTGCCAATGACATTTTTATGGCTTGTAAATTCATACAATGGTCCCCTAAGCCTTCACGTGAAGTTTCATGGCAAGACGACTCATTTTCTATTTTTCATGATTTTTGAAACTTTTTACGGTTCGAGATTTTTTCAAATTTTTTCTTAAGGAGTTTTGGCCCCAAACTTGGTAGACGTGATCCTTGTATTTTTTTTGGAATGCACAAAAAAATTCAGCTAAAAACTTGAAGTGTACAAGATTTTGTGACCATTTGAAAAAAGTGTCCCCATTTCAAACACTTTAATGGCTACTGGCAGCAAACCTGTAAAATCTCAAATGCTCTTTAAGGGGGTGTGAGTTCTCGAGGTTTGATGAGGGATAGGAGGCTAATATAAGGGCCAAGTACCGGAACCCCAACGTCGCTGGTCAGGTTCTTTGGTGATACTCCGGCGATGGTGCCCCGACGAAGAAAAATGTGGCACCAGCACATGCCCGAGCCCAGCATGTGCTAACACAACCCTCGATCCGGTCTGATCATAGACTGGGAATGAACTCCGTATGCTTAGACTGGGAATGAACTCCGTATGCCTAAGTCAACACACGAAACAAGCGTATGGGTGCTCAGCCGGCCAGAGGGGTAGGGTGCGTAAGCCGAGGATCGGTCGGGACCCCCTCTACGGGCTGCCATTCCTACTGCCACAACCCTTGATCTGGTCCAATCTTAGATTGGGAATGAACTCCGTATGCCTAAGCCAACCGACGAAATAAGCCGACGGATAGGCGGGCGGGCACTACGCCGGCCAGAGAGACGGGATGCGCAAGCCACGAATCGATAGGGTGGTAGGTGTGTTTAGGCATATCTTCATATTTCTACGTGCCAATGCCATTTTTATAGCTTGTAAATTCATACAATGGTCCCTTAAGCCTTCACGTGAAGTTTCATGGCAAGACGACTCCTTTTCTATTTTTCATGATTTTCGGAAAGCATTTTGGCCCCAAAGTTGGTAGACGTGATCCTTGTATTTTTGTTGGCATGCACAAAAAAATTCAGCTAAAAACTCGAAGTGTACAAGATTTTGTGACCATTTGAAAAAAATGTTCCCATTTCAGACACTTAAATGGCTACTGGTAGCAAACCTGTAAAATCTCAAATGCTCTTTAAGGGGGTGTGAGTTCTCTAGGTTTGATGAGGGAAAGGGGCCAATATAAGGGCCAACTACCAGCACCCATCACACATCATGTCCGCACACTCCCCGGCCCCTTCGATCGTCGGAACCCCAATGCTGTTGCTCAGGTTCTCCGACGATGGTGCCTCGACGAAGAAAAATACGGCACCAGCACATGCCCGAGCCTAGCATGTGCTACCGTAACCTTCGGTCCGGTCTGATCTTAGACTGGGAATGAACTCCGTATGCTTAGACTGGGAATGAAATCCGTATGCCTAAGTCAACCCACGAAACGAGCGTGCGGGATGAACAAGTCAGGGATCGGCCGGGTTCCCCTCTACGTGCTACCGATCCTGCTACTACAACCCTCAGTCTGATCCGATCTTAGACTAGGAATGAACTCCGTAGGCCTAAGCCAACCGATGAAACAAGCGGGTGGACGGGCGGGCACTACGTCGGCCAGAAAGACTGGATGCACAAGCCGTGGATCGATAGGGTGGTAGGTGGGTTTAGGTACATCTTCTTATTTTTGCATGCCAATGCCATTTTTATGGCTTGTAAATTCAAACAGTGGTCCCTTAAGCCTTCACGTGAAGTTTCATGGCAAGACGACTCATTTTCTATTTTTCACGATTTTTGAAACTTTTTACGGTTCGGGATTTTTTAATATTTTTTCAAAATGAGTTTCGGCCCCAAACTTGCTAGATGTGATCCTTGTATTTTTTGTTGGCATGCACAAAAAAATTCAGCAAAAAACTCGAAGTGTACAAGATTTTGTGACTATTTGAAAAAAGTGTCCCCATTTTAGACACTTTAATGGCTACTGGCAGCAAACCTGTAAAATCTCAAATGCTCTTTAAGGGGGTATGAGTTCTCAAGGTTTGATGAGGGATTGGGGGCCAGGATAAGGACCAAGTACCAGCACCCATCTCACATCATGTGCGCACACCCCCCTCGTCCCCCCGGTCGTCAGAACCCTAATGCCACCTGTCAGGTTCCCCGGTGATGCTCCGGCGATGGTGCCCCAGCAAAGAAAAGTGTGGCACCAGCACATGCCCGAGCCCAGCATGTGCTGCCACAACCCTCGGTCCGATCCGATGTTAGACTGGGAATGAACTCCGTATGCTTAGATTGGGAATGAACTCCGTATGCCTAAGTCAACACACGGAACGAGAGTGCAGGCACTCAGCCGGCTAGAGGGGTGGGATGCGCAAGCCAGGGATCGGTCGGGTCCCCCTCCACGTGCTGCCAATCCTACTACAGCAACCCTCGGTCTCATCCAATCTTAGATAGGGAATGAACTCTGTATGCTTAAGCCAACTGACCAAACAAGTGGACGGGTGGGCGGGTGGGCACTACGTCGGCCAGAGAGACGGGATGCGCAAGCCGTGGATCGATAGGGTGGTAGGTGGGTTTAGACACATCTTCATATTTCTGCATGCCAATGCCATTTTTATGGCTTGTAAATTCATACAATGGTCCCTTAAGCCTTCACGTGAAGTTTCATGGCAAGACGACTCGTTTTCTATTTTTCATGATATTTGAAACTTTTTGCGGTTCAGGATTTTTGGCCCAAACTTGGTAGACGTGATCCTTGTAATTTTTGTTAGCATGCACAAAAAATTCAGCTAAAACCTCGAAGTGTACAAGATTTTGTGACCATTTGAAAAAGTGTCCCCATTTCAAACACTTTAATGGCTACTGGCAGCAAACCTGTAAAATCTCAAATGCTTTTTAAGGGGTGTCAGTTCTCGAGGTTTGATGAGGGATAGGGGGCCAATATAAGGGCCAAGTACCCACACCCATCGCACATCATGTGCGCACACCCCCCCGGCCCCCCCGATTGTCGGAACCCAGTTACCGCTGGTCAGGTTCTTCGACGATGCTCTGACGAAGAAAAATGCAGCACCAGAACTTGCCTGAGCCCAGCATGTCCTGTCGCAACCCTCGGTCCGGTCCAATCTTAGACTGGGAATGAACTCCGTATGCTTAGACTGGGAATGAACTCCGTATGCCTAAGTCAACCCATTAAACAAGCGTGCGGGCATTTAGCCGGCCAGAGGGGCGGGATGCACAAGCTGGTGATCCTGCTGTCGATCTTGCTGCCACCGATCAGGTTCCCCGATGATGCTCCGGTGATGGTCCCTCGGTAAAGAAAAATGTGGCACCAGCACATGCCCGAGCCCAGCATGTGCTGCCACAACCCTCGATCCGGTCCGATCTTAGATTGGGAATGAACTCCGTATGCTTAGACTGGAATGAACTTCGTATGCCTAAGTCAACCCATGAGACGAGCGTGCGGGCATTCAGCCGGCTAGAGGGGTGGGATGCACAAGTCGGGGATCGACCGGGTCCCCCTCTGCATGCCGCCAATCCTGCTACCGCAACCCTCGATCCGATCTGATCTTAGACTGGGTATGAACTCCGTTATGCCTAAGCAACTGATGAATGAGTGGGCGGGTGGACGGGCGGGCACTACGCCGGCTAGAGAGACGGGATGCGCAAGCCGTGGATCGATAGGGTTGTAGGTGTGTTTAGGCACATCTTCATTTTTCTGTGTGCCAATGTCATTTTTATGGCTTGTAAATTCATACAATGGTCCCCTAAGCCTTCACGTAAAGTTTCATGGCAAGACGACTCATTTTTTATTTTTCATGATTTTTGAAGCCTTTTGCTGTTCGGGATTTTTTTAAATTTTTTTGGAGGGAGTTTTCCCCCAAAACTTGGTAGATATGATCGTTGCATTTTTTTTGGCATGCACAAAAAAATTCAGCTCAAAACTCGAAGTGTACAAGATTTTGTGACCATTTGAAAAAAGTGTCCCCATTTCAGACACTTTAATGGCTACTGGCAGCAAACCTGTAAAATCTCAAATGCTTTTAAAGGGTGTGTGAGTTCTTGAGGTTTGATGAGGGATAGGGGGCCAATATAAGGGCCAAGTACCAGCACCCATCGTACATCATGTGCGCACAACCCCCCCGGCCCCCCGATCGTCGGAACCCTAATGTCGTCGGTCAGGTTCTCCGGGGATGCTCTGGCGATGGTGCCCCGATGAAGAAAAATGCGACACCAGCACATGCCCGAGCCTAGCATGTGCTGCCGCAACCCTCGGCTCGGTCCGATCTTAGACTGGGAATAAACTCCGGATGCTTAGACTAGGAATGAACTCCGTATGCCTAAGTTAACCCACGAAATGAGCGTGCGGGCGCTCAGCTGACCAGAGGGGCGGGATGCGCAAGCCAGGGATCAGCCGGATCCCACTCTGTGTGCTGTCAATTCTGCTGCCACAAAGCTCGGTTCGGTCTGATCTTAGATTGGGAATGAACTCCGTATGCCTAAGCCAACTGATGAAACGAGCGGGCGAGCGGGCAGGCGGGCACTACGTCGGCCAGAGAGACGGGATCCGCAAGCCGTGGATCGATAGGTTGGTGGGTGGGTTTAGGCACATCTTCATATTTCTACATGCCAATGCCATTTTTATGGCTTGTAAATTCATACAATGGTCCCTTAAGCCTTCACGTGAAGTTTCATGGCAAGACGACTCGTTTTCTATTTTTCACGATTTTTGAAACTTTTTGCGGTTCGGGATTTTTAATATTTTTTCGGAAGGAGTTTTGGACCAAACTTGGTAGACTTGATCCTTGTATTTTTGTTGGCATGCATAAAAAAATTCAGCTAAAACCTCGAAGTGTACAAGATTTTGTGACCATTTGAAAAAAGTGTCCCCATTTCAGACACTTTAATGGCTACTGGCAGCAAACCTATAAAATCTCAAATGCTCTTTAAGGGGGTGTGAGTTCTCGAGGTTTGATGAGGGATAGGGGGCCAATATAAGGGCCAAGTACCGGCACCCATCGTATATCATGTGCGCACAACCCCCCGGACCCCCCCGATCACCGGAACCCTAATGCCGCTGGTCAAGTTCTCCGACGATGCTCTGGCGATGGTGCCCCGATGAAGAAAAATGCGGCACCAGCACATGCCCGAGCCTAGCATGTGCTGCCACAACCCTCGGCCCGGTCCGATCTTAGACTGGGAATAAACTCCGTATGCTTAAACTGGGAATGAACTCCGTATGCCTAAGTCAACCCACGAAATGAGCGTGCGGGCGCTCAGCCAGCCAGAGGGGTGAGATGCGCAAGCCAGGGATCGGCCGAGTCCCCCTCTACGTGCTGTCGATCCTGCTACCACAACCCTCGATCTGATCTGATCTTAGATTGGGAATGAACTCCGTATGCCTAAGCCAACCGATGAAACGAGCGGGCGAGCAGGCGGGCGGGCACTACGTCGGCCATTTGAAAGTTTTTACAGTACGAGATTTTTTAAAATTTTTTCGGATGGTGTTTTGGCCCCAAACTTGGTAGATGTGATCCTTTTATTTTTGTTGGCATGTACAAAGAATTCAGCTAAAAACTCAAAGTGTACAAGATTTTGTGCCCATTTGAAAAAAGTGTCCCCATTTTAGACACTTTAATGGCTACTGGCAGCAAACCTGTAAAATCTCAAATGCTCTTTACGGGGGTGTGAGTTCTCGAGGTTTGATGACGGATAGGGGGCCAATATAAGGGCCAAGTACCAGCACCCATCGCACATCATGTGCGCACACCCCCCCGACCCCCCCGATCGTCGGAACCCCAATGTTGCCGGTCAAGTTCTCCGACGATGGTGCCCCGACGAAGAAAAATGCGGCACCAGCATATGCTGGTGCCCAGCATGTGGTGCCGCAACCCTCGGTCTGGTCCGATCTTAGACTGGGAATGAACTCCGTATGCTTAGACTGGGAATGAACTCTGTATGCCTAAGTCAATCCACAAAATGAGCGTGCGGGCGCTCAGTCGACCAGAGGGGTGGGATGCGCAAGTCGGGGATCGACTGGGTCCCCCACTGCGTGCAACCGATCCTGCTGCCGCAACCCTTGATCCGGTCCGATCTTAGACTAGGAATGAACTCCGTATGCCTAAGCCAACCGATGAAACGAGCGGGTGGGAGGGCGAGCATTACGCCGGCCAGAGAGACGGGATGCGCAAGTCGTGGATCGATAGGGTGAAAGGTGGCTTTAGGCACATCTTCATATTTCTGAGTGCCAATGCCATTTTTATGGCTTGTGAATTCATACAATGGTCCCTTAAGCCTTCACGTGAACTTTCATGGCAAGATGACCCATTTTCTATTTTTCACGATTTTCAAAACTCTTTGAGGTTTGGGATTTTTTTAAATTTTTTCGGAAGGAGTTTTGGCCCCAAACTTGGTAGACGTGATCCTTGTATTTTTGTTGGCATGCACAAAAAAATTTACTAAAAACTAGAAGTGTACAAGATTTTGTGACCATTTGAAAAAGGTGTCCCCATTTCAGATTCTTTAATGGCTACTGGTAGCAAACTTGTAAAATCTCAAATGCTCTTTAAGGAGGGGTGAGTTCTCGAGGTTTGATGAGGGATACGGGGCCAATATAAGGGCTAAGTACCAGCACCCATTCCACATCAAGTGCGAACACCCCCCCGACCCCCCCGATCGTCGGAACCCTAATGCCATCGGTCAGGTTCTCTGGTGATGCTCCGATGATGGTGCCCCGATGAAGAAAAATGCGGCACCAGCACATGCCCAAGCCCAGCTTGTGCTGCCACAACCCTCGATCTAGTCCGATCTTAGACTGGGAATGAACTCTGTATGCTTAGACTGGGAATGAACTCCGTATGCCTAAGTCAACCATCGAAACGAGCGTGTGGCCGCTCAACTAGCCAAAGGGGCAGGATACGCAAGCCGGGTATCGATCGGGTCCCCCACTGCATGCTGTCGATCCTGCTGTCGTAACCCTATGTCTGGTCCAAACTTCGATTGGGAATGAACTCCGTATGCCAAAGCCAACTGCGGTTCGGGATTTTTTAAAATTTTTTTGGAAGAATGTTTGGCCCCAAACTTGGTAGACGTGATCCTTGTATTTTTGTTGGCATGCATAAAAAAATTCAGCTAAAAACTCGAAGTGTACAAGATTTTGTGACCATTTGAAAAAAATGTCCCCATTTAAGACACTTTAATGGCTACTAGCAGCAAACCTGTAAAATCTCAAATGCTCTTTAAGGGGTGTGAGTTCTCGAGGTTTGAAAAGGAATAGGGGGCCAATATAAGGGCCAAGTACCAGCACCTATCGTACATCATGTGCACACACCACCCCGGCCCCCCCGATCGCCGGAACCCCAATGCAACCGGTTACGTTCTTCGACGATGCTCCGACGATGGTGCCCCGACAAAGAATAAAGCGACACCAGCACATGCCCGAGCCCAGCATGTGCTGGCGTAACCCTCGGTCCGGTCCAATCCTAGACTGGGAATGAACTCCGTATGCTTAGACTGGGAATGAACTCCGTATGCCTAAGTCAACCCACGAAACGAGCGTGCGGGTGCTCAGCTAGCCAGTGGGGCGGGACGCACAAGCTGGGGATTGGTCGGGTCCTCCTCTGCATGCTGCCTATCCTGCTGTCGCAACCCTTAGTCTGGTCCAATCTTAGACTGGGAATGAACTCCGCATGCCTAAGCCAACCGACGAAACGAGCGGGTGGGTGTGTGGACGAGCACTACCCCGGCCAGAAAGACAGGATGCGCAAGCCGTGGATCGATAGGGTGGTAGGTGGGTTTAGGCACATCTTCATATTTCTACGCGCCAATGCCATTTTTATGGCTTGTAAATTCATACAATGGTCCCTTAAGCCTTCACGTGAACTTTCATGGCAAGACGACTCGTTTTCTATTTTTCATGATTTTTGAAAACTTTTGCGGTTCGGGATTTTTTAAAATTTTTTTGGAAGAATGTTTGGCCCCAAACTTGGTAGACGTGATCCTTGTATTTTTGTTGGCATGTACAAAAAAATTCAACTAAAAAATCGAAGTGTACAAGATTTTGTGAGCATTTGAAAAAGGTGTCCCCATTTCAGACACTTAAATGGCTACTGGCAGCAAACCTGTAAAATCTCAAATGCTCTTTAAGGGGGTGTGAGTTCTCGAGGTTTGATGAGGGATAGGGGGCCAATATAAAGGCCAAGTACCAGCACCCATCGTACATCATGTGCGCACACCCCCCGGCCCCCCGATCGTCGGAACCCTAATGCCGCCGGTCAGGTTCTCCGACGATGGTGCCCTGACAAAGAAAAATACGGCACCAGCACATGCCCGAGCCCAGCATGTGCTACCGTAACCCTCGGTCCGATCCGATCTTAGACTAGGAATGAACTCTGTATGGCTAAGTCAACCCACAAAATGAGCGTGCGGGCGCTCAGCCAGCCAGAGGGGCGGGATGCGCAAGCCGGGGATCGACCGGGTCCCCCTCTACGTGCTACCGATCCTGCTACCGCAACCCTCAGTCTGGTCTGATCTTAGACTGGGAATGAACTCTGTATGCCTAAGCCAACTGACGAAATGAGCGAGTGGGCGGGTGGACGGGCACTAGGCCGGCCAGAAAGACGGGATGCGCAAGCCGTCGATCAATAGGGTGGTAGGTGGGTTTAGGTAGATCTTCATATTTCTGCATGCCAATGCCATTTTTATGGCTTGGAAATTCATACAATGGTCCCTTAAGCCTTCACGTGAAGTTTGATGGCAAGACTACTCGTTTTCTATTTTTCACGATTTTTAAAACTTTTTACAGTTCGAGATTTTTTAAATTTTTTTCGGAAGGATTTTTGGGCCCAAACTTTGTAGATATGATCCTTGTATTTTTGTTGACCTGCACAAAAAAATTAAGCTAAAAACTCAAAGTGTACAAGATTTTGTGACCATTTGAAAAAAGTGTCCCCATGTCAGACACTTTAATGGCTACTAGCAGCAAACCTGTAAAATCTCAAATGCTCTTTAAGGGGGTGTGAGTTCTTGAGGTTTGATGAGGGATAAGGGGCCAATATAAGAGCGAGTACCAGCACCCATCGCACATAATGTGCGCACACCCCTCCGATCGTCGGAACCCTAATGTCGCCGGTCAGGTTCTCCGACGATGGTGCCCCAACGAAGAAAAATGTGGCACCAGCACATGCCCGAGCCCAGCATGTGCTGCAACAACCCTTGGTCCGGTCAGATCTTAGATTGGGAATGAACCCGTATGCTTAGACTGGGAATGAACTCCGTATGCCTAAGTCAACCTATGAAACGAGCGTACGGGCGCTCAACCGGCCAGAGGGGCGGGATGCGCAAGCTGGGGATCGACCGGGTCCCCCTCTGCATGCTACCGATCCTAGTGCCACAACCCTCGGTTCGGTCTGATCTTAGACTAGGAATGAACTCCGTATGCCTAAAACAACCGACGAAACGAGTGAGCGGGCGGGCGGGTGGGCACTATGCCGGCCAGAGAAACGAGATGCGCAAGCCATGGATCGATAGGGTGGTAGGTTGTTTTAGGCACACCGTCATATTTGTGCGTGCCAATGCCATTTTTATGGCTTGTAAATTCATATAATGGTCCTTTTAGCCTTCACGTGAAGTTTCACGGCAAGACGACTCATTTTCTATTTTTCACAATTTTCAAAACTTTTTATGGTTCGGGATTTTTTAAACATTTTTCGGTAGGAGTTTTGGCCCCAAACTTGGTAGACGTGATCCCTATTTTTTTGTTGGCATGCACAAAAAAATTCAGCTAAAAACTCGACGTGTACAAGATTTTGTGACCATTTGAAAAAAGTGTACCCATTTCAGACATTTTAATGGTTACTGGCAGCAAACCTGTAAAATCTCAAATGCTCTTTAAAGGGGTGTGAGTTCTCGAGGTTTGATGAAGGATATGGGGCCAATATAAGGGCCAAGTACTAGCACCCATCGCACATCATGTGCGCATGCCCCCTCCGGCCCACCCGATCGCCAGAACCCCAATGCAGCCGGTCAGGTTCTCCGACGATGCTCCGAATATAGTGCCCCGATGAAGAAAAAGGTGACACCAGCACATGCCCGAGCCCAACATGTGCTCCCACAACCCTCGATCCGATCCGATCCAATCTGAGACTGGAAATGAACTCCGTATGCTTAGACTGGGAATGAACTCCGTATTCCCAAGTCAACCCATGAAACGAGCTTGCGAGCGCTCAGTCGGCCAGAGGGGCGAGATGCGCAAGCCGGGTATCGATCGGGTCCCCCTCTGCGTGCTGCTGAGCCTGCTGCCACAACCCTCGGTCTAGTCTGATCTTAGACTGGGAATGAACTCCGTATGCCTAAGCCAACTGACGAAACGAACGGGCAGGCGGGCGGGCACTACGCCAACCAGAGAGACGGGATGCGCAAGCCGTGGATCGATAGGGTGGTAGGTGGGTTTTGGCACATCTTCATATTTTTGCCTACCAATGCCATTTTTCTAGCTTGTAAATTCATACAATGGTCCCTTTAAGCCTTCACGTCAAGTTTCATAGCAAGACAAGTCGTTTTCTATTTTTCAAGATTTTTGAAACTTTTTACGGTTTGGGATTTTTTTAATTTTTTTGGAAGGATTTTTGGCCCGAAACTTGGTAGACGTGATCTTTGTGTTTTTTTTGGCATGCACAAAAAAATTTTGCCAAAAACTTGAAGTGTACAAGATTTTGTGACCATTTGAAAAAAGTGTCCCCATTTTAGACACTTCAATGGCTACTGGCAGCAAACATGTAAAATCTCAAATGCTCTTTAAGGGGGTGTGAATTCTTAAGGTTTGATGAGGGAAAGGGGGCCAATATAAGGGCCACGTACCAGCACCCATCGCATATCATGTGCGCCCACCCCCTGGCCCCCTCGATTGCCGAAACCCCAATGCCGTCGGTCAGGTTCTCCGGCGATGCTCTGGCGATGGTGCCCCAACGAAGAAAAATACGGCACCAGTACATGCCCGAGCCCAGCATGTGCTGCTGCAACCTTCAGTCTGGTCTGATCTTAGACTGGGAATGAACTCCGTATGCTTAGACTGGGAATGAACTCCGTATGCCTAAGTCAACCCATGAAATGAGAGTGCGGGCGCTCAGCTGCCTAGAGGGGCGGGATGTGCAAGCCGGGGATCGGTCGGGTCCCCCACTACGTGCTACCGATCCTGCTGCTGCAACCCTCGGTTCGGTCTAATCTTAGACTGGGAATGAACTCCGTATGCCTAAGCCAACGGACGAAATGAGCGGGCGGGCAGGAAGCACTACGCCGACCATAGAGACGAGATGCGCAAGCCGTGGATCGATAGGGTGGTAGGTGGGTTTAGGCGTATCTTCATATTTCTGTGTGCAAATGCCATTTTTAAGGCTTGTAAATTCATACAATGGTCCCTTAAGCCTTCACGTGAAGTTTCATGGCAAGACGACTCGTTTTCTATTTTTCACGATTTTTGAAACTTTTTGCGGTTCGGGATTTTTTAAAAATTTTTTGGAAGGAGTTTTGGCCCCAGACTTGGTAGACGTGATCCTTGTATTTTTTTTGGCATGCACAAAAAAACTGAGCTAAAAACTCGAAGTGTACAAGATTTTGTGACCATTTGAAAAAAGTGTCCCCATTTCAGACACTTTAATGGCTACTGGCAGCAAACCTGTCAAATCTCAAATGCTCTTTAAGGGGGTGTGAGTTCTCGAGGTTTGATGAGGGATAGGGGGCCAATATAAGGGCCAAGTACCAGCACCCATCGCACATCATGCGCGCACACCCCCTGGCCCCCTCGATCGTCAGAACCCTAATGCCGTCAGTCAGGTTCTTCGGCGATGGTGCCCCGACGGAGAAAAATACGGCACCAGCACATGCTCGAGCCCAACATGTGCTGCCGTAACCCTCGTTCCGGTCTGATCTTAGGTCGGGAATGAACTCTGTATGCTTAGACTAGGAATGAACTCCGTATGCCTAAGTCAACCCACGAAACGAGCGTGCGGGTGCTCTACCGGCCAGAGGGGAGGGATGCGCAAGCCGAGGATGGGCCGAGTCCCCCTCTACGTGCTGGTGATCCTACTATCGTAACCCTCGGTTCTGTCTGATCCTAGACTGGGAATGAACTCCGTATGCCTAAGCCAACCGACGGAACGAGCAGGCGGGCGGGCGGGCACTATGCCAGCCAGAGAGACGGGATGCGCAAGCCGTGGATCGATAGGCTGGTAGGTGGGTTTAGGCACATCTTCATATTTCGACGTGCCAATTCCTTTTTTATGGCTTGTAAATTCATACAATGGTCCCTTAAGCCTTCACGTGAAGTTTCATGGCAAGACGACTCGTTTTCTATTTTTTACAAATTTTGAAACTTTTTGCTGTCCGGGATTTTTTAAAATTTTATTCGGAAGGGGTTTTGGCCCCCATCTTGGTAGACGTGATCCTTATATTTTTGTTGGCATGCATAAAAAAAGTCAGTTAAAAACTCGAAGTGTACAAGATTTTGTGACCATTTGAAAAAAGTGTCCCCATTTCAGACACTTTAATGGCTACTGGCAGCAAACCTCTAAAATCTCAAATGCTCTTTAAGGGGGTGTGAGTTCTCGAGTTTTGATGAGGGATAAGGGGCCAATATAAGGGCCAAGTATCAGCACCCATCTCACATCATGTGTGCACACCCCCCGACCCCCTCGATCGTCGAAACCCCAATACCGTCGGTCAGGTTCTCCGACGATGCTCCGACGATGGTGCCTCGACGAAAAAAAATACTGGCACCAGCACATGCCCGACCCCAGCATGTGCCACCGCAACCCTCAGTCCGGTCTGATCTTAGACTGGGAATGAACTCCGTATGCTTAGAGTGGGAATGAAATCCGTATGCCTAAGTCAACCCATGAAACGAGCGTGTGGGCACTCAACCGGCCAGAGGGGTGGGATGCGTAAGTCAGGGATCGGTCGGGTCCTCCTTTGCATGCTGCCTATCCTGCTCCTTGCAACCCTCGGTCTAGTTTGATCTTAGACTAGGAATGAACTCCGTATGCCTAAGCCAACCGACGAAACGAGCGGGCGGGCGGGCACTACGCCGGCCAGAGAGACGGGATGCGCAACCCGTGGATCCATGGGTGGTGGGTGAGTTTAGGCACATCTTCATATTTCTGCGTGCCAATGCCATTTTTATGGCTTGTAAATTCATACAATGGTCCCTTAAGCCTTGACATGAAGTTTCATGGCAAGACGACTCGTTTTCTATTTTTCACGATTTTCAAAACTTTTTGTGGTTCAGGATATTTTAAAATTTTTTCGGAAGGAGTTTTGACCCCAAACTTGGTAGACATGATCCTTGTATTTTTTTTGGCGTGCACAAAAAAATTCAGCTAAAAACTCAAAGTGTACAAGATTTTGTGACCATTTGAAAAAAGTGTCCCCATTTTAGACACTTTAATGGCTACCGGCAGCAAACCTGTAAAATCTCAAATGCTTTTTATGGGGGTGTGGGTTCTTGAGGTTTGATGACGGATAGGGGCCCAATATAAGGGCCAAGTACCATCACCCATCGCACATCATGTGCGCACACCCCTCCGGCCCCCTCGATCGCAGGAACCCCAATGCCACCGGTCCGGTTCTCCGGCGATTCTCCGGCGATGGTGCCTCGACGAAGAAAAATGTGGCACCAGCACATGCTCGAGCCCAGCATGTGCTGTCGCAACCCTCGGTCCGATCCGATCTTAGACTGGGAGTGAATTCCATATGCTTAGACTGGGAATGAACTTCGTATGCCTAAGCCAACCGACGAAACGAGCGGGTGGGCGGGCGGGCGGGCGGGCACTACGCCGGCCAGAGAGACAGGATGCGCAACCCGTGGATCCATAGGGTGGTATGTGAGTTCAGGCACATCTTCATATTTCTGCGTGCCAATGCCATTTTTATGTCTTGTAAATTCATACAATGGTCCCTTAAGCCTTCACGTGAAGTTTCGTGGCAAGACGACTCGTTTTCTATTTTTCACGATTTCTTAAACTTTTTCGGTTTGAGATTTTTTAAAATTTTTTCGGAAGCAGTTTTGCCCCCAAACTTGGTAGATGTGATCCTTGTATTTTTGTTGGCATGCACAAAATATTCAGCTAAAAACTCGAAGTGTACAAGATTTTGTGACCATTTGAAAAAAGTGTCCCAATTTTAGACATTTTAATGGCTACTCGCAGCAAACCTGTAAAATCTCAAAAGCTTTTTAAGGGGATGTGAGTTCTCAAAGTTTGATGAGGGATAGGAGGCCAATATAAGAGCCAAGTACCAGCACCCATCATACATCATGTGCGCGCACCCCCCCGATCGCCAGAACCCCAATGCCGTCGGTCAGGTTCTCCAGCGATGCTCCGGTGATGGTGCCCCGGTGCAGAAAAATATGGCACTAGCACATGCCCGAGCCCAGCATGTGCTACCACAACCCTCGATCACTTCGTATGCTTAGACTGGGAATGAACTCCCTCTGCCTAAGTCAACCCATGAAACGAGCGTGCGAGCGCTCAGCCAGCTATAGGGGTGTGATGCGTAAGCAGGGATCGGTCGGGTCCCCCTCTGCGTGCTGCCGATCCTGCTGCTGCAACCCTTGGTCCGGTCTGATCTTAGACTGGGAATGAACTCCGTATGCCTAAGCCAACTGACGAAACAAGCGCGCGCGCGGGCGGGCACTACGTCGGCCAGAGAGACGGGATGCGCAAGCCGTGGATCGATAGGGTGGTAGGTGGGTTTAGGCACATCTTCATATTTCTGCTTGCCAATGCCTTTTTTATGGCTTGTAAGTTCATACAATGGTCCCTTAAGCCTTCACGTGAAGTTTCATGGCAAAACGACTCATTTTCTATTTTTCATGATTTTTGAAACTTTTTACGGTTCAAGATTTTTTAAAATTTTTTTGGAAGGAGTTTTGGCCACAAACTTGGTAGACGTGATCCTTGTATTTTTTTTGGCATGCACAAAAAATTTCAGCTAAAAACTCAAAGTGTACAAGATTTTGTGACCATTTGAAAAAAGTGTCCCCATTTCTGACACTTTAATGGCTACTGGTAGCAAACCTGTAAAATCTCGAATGCTGTTTAGGGGGGTGTGAGTTCTTGAGGTTTGATGAGGGATAGGGGGCCAATATAAGGGCCAAGTACCAGCACCCATCGTACATCCTATGCGCACACCCCTCGACCCCCCGATCGTCGGAACCCTAATGCCGCCGGTCAGGTTCTCCGGCGATCCTCCGACGATGGTGCCCTGACGAAGAAAAATGTGGCACCAGCACATGCCCGAGCCCAGCATGTGCTACTGCAACCCTCGGTCTGGTCTGATCTTAGACTGGGAATGAACTCGATATGCGTAGACTGGAAATGAACTCCATATGCCTAAGTCAACCCACGAAACGAGCGTGCGGGTGCTCAGCGGCCAGAGGGGCAGGATACGCAAGCCGGTGATCGATCGGGTCCCCCTCTGCGTGCTGCCGATCCTGCTGCCGTAACCCTCTATCCAGTCTGATCTTAGACTGGGAATGAACTCCGTATGTCTAAGCCAACAGATGAAACGAGCGGGTGGGCGGGCGGGTACTACGTCGGCCAGATAGACAGGATGCGCAAGCCGTGGATCGATAGGGTGGTAGGTGGGTTTTGGCACATCTTCATATTTCTATGTGCCCATGGGATTTTTATGGCTTGTAAATTCATACAATGGTCGCTTAAACCTTCACGTGAAGTTTCATGGCAAGACGACTCGTTTTCTATTTTCCATAATTTTTGAAACTTTTTACAGTTCGGGATTTTTCAAAATTTTTTCGGAAGGATTTTTGGCCCCAAACTTGGTAGACGTGATCCTTGTATTTTTGTTGGCATGCACAAAAAATTCAGGTAAAAACCCGAAGTGTAGAAGATTTTGCGACCATTTGAAAAAAGTGTCCCCATTTCAGACACTTTAATGGCTAATGGCAGCAAACCTGTAAAATCTCAATTGCTGTTTAAGGGGGTGTGAGTTCTCAAGGTTTGGTGAGGGATAGGGGGCCAATATAAAGGCCAAGTACCACATCATGTGCGCACACCCCCCCGGCCCCCCGATCTCCGGAACCCCAATGCCGTCGGTCAGGTTCTTCGACGATGCTCCGACGATGGTGTCCCGACAAAGAAAAATGCGACATCAACACATGCCCGAGCCCAGCATGTGCTACCGTAACCCTCGGTCCGGCCCCAATCTTAGGCTTGGAATGAACTCCATATGCTTAGATTGGGAATGAACTCTGTATGCCTAAGTCAACCCACGAAATGAGCGTGTGGGCGCTCAGCTGGCCAGAGGGGCAGGGTGCACAACCCGGGGATCAGCCGGGTCCCCCATTACGTGCTGTCGATCCTGCTGCCGTAACCCTTCATCTAGTCCAATCTTAGACTAGGAATGAATTCCGTATGCCTAAGCCAACCGACGAAACGAGCGGGCTGGCACTACGCCAGCCAAAGAGACGGGATGCGCAAGCCGTGGATCGATAGGGTAGTAAGTGGGTTCAGGCACATCTTCATATTTCTGCATGCCAATGCCATTTTTATGGCTTGTAAATTCATAAAAGGGTCCCTTAAGCCTTCACGTGAAGTTTCATGGCAAGACGACTCGTTTTCTATTTTTCACGATTTTTGAAACTTTTTACGGTTCAGGATTTTTTAAAATTTCTTCGGAAGGAGTTTTGGCCCCAAACTTGGTAGACGTAATCCTTGTACTTTTTTTTGCATGCAAAAAAAAATTCAGCTAGAAACTCAAAGTCGACAATATTTTGTGACCATTTGAAAAAAGTGTCCCCATTTTAGACACTTTAATGGCTACTGGCAGCAAACCTATAAAATCTCAAATGCTCTTTAAGAGGGTGTGAGTTCTTGAGGTTTGATGAGGGATAGGGGGCCAATATAAGGGCCAAGTACCAGCCCTCATCGCACATCTTGTGCGCATACCACCCCCGGCCCCCCGATCACCAGAACCCCAATACCGTCGATCAGGTTCTCCGATGACGCTCCGACGATGGTGCCCTGGTGAAGAAAAATACGGCACCAGCACATGCCCGAGCCTAGCATGTGCTGCCGCAACCCTCGTTCTGGTCCAATCTTAGACTGGGAATGAACTCTGCATGCTTAGATTGGGAGTGAACTCCGTATGCCTAAGTGAACCCATTAAACGAGCGTGCGGGTGCTCAGCCGACCAAGGGGGCGGGATGCGCAAGCCAGGGTTTCGATCGGGTCCCCCGTTGTGTGCTGCCGATCCTGCTACCGTAACCCTCAGTCTGGTCTGATCTTAGACTGGGAATGAATTCCGTATGCCTAAGCGAACCGATGAAACGAACGGGCTGGCACTATGTTGGCCAGAGAGAAGGGATGTGCAAGCCGTGGATCGATAGGTTGGTAGGTGGGTTTAGGGACATCTTCATATTTCTGCATGCCCATGCCATTTTTATGGCTTGTAAATTCATATAATGGTCCCTTAAGCCTTCACATGAAGTTTCATGGCAAGACGACTCATTTTCTATTTTTCACAATTTTTGAAACTTTTTACGATTTGGGATTTTTTAAAATTTCTTCGGAAGGAGTTTTGGTCCCAACCTTGGTAGACGAGATCCTTGTATTTTTGTTGGCAAGCACAAAAAAATTCAGCTAAAAACTCGAAGTGTACAAGATTTTGTGACCATTTGAAAAAAGTGTCCCCATTTTAGACACTTTAATGGCTACTGGCGGCAAACCTGTAAAATCTCAAATGCTCTTTAAGGGGGTGTGAGTTCTCGCTATTTGATGAGGGATAGGGGGCCAATATGAGGGCCACGTACCAGCACCCATCGCACATTATGTGTGCACACCCCCCCGGGCCCCCCCAAGCGTCGGAACCCCAATGCCGTCGGTCAAGTTCTCCGACGATGGTGCCCCGACGAACAAAAATGTGGCACCAGCACATGCCCGAGCTCAGCATGTGCCACAACCCTCAGTCCAGTCCGATCTTAGACTGGGAATGAACTCGGTATGCCTAAGTCAACCCACAAAACAAGCGTGCGGCTGTTCAGCCGGCTAGAGCGGTGGGATGCGCAAACCGGGGATCGACCGGGTCCCCCTCTACGTGCTGTCGAACCTGCCACCGCAACCCTTGATCTGATTCGATCTTAGGCTGGGAATGAACTCCGTATGCCTAAGCCAACTGACGAAACGAGCGGGCGGATGGGCGGGCGAGCACTACACCGGCCAGAGAGACAGGATGCGCAAGCCGTGGATCGATAGGGTGGGTTTAGGCACATCTTTATATTTCTACTTGCCAATGCCATTTTTCTGGCTTGTAAATTCATACAGTGGTCCCTTAAGCCTTCACTTGAAGTTTCATGGCAAGACGACTCGTTTTCTGTTTTTCACAACTTTTGAAACTTTTTACGGTTCGGGAGTTTTTAAAATTTTTTCAGAAGGAGGTTTGGCCCCAAACTTGGTAGACGTGATCCTTGTATTTTTATTGGCATGCACAAAAAATTCAGCTAAAAACTCGAACTGTACAAGATTTTGTGACCATTTGAAAAAAGTGTCCCCATTTCGGACACTTAAATGGCTACGGGCAGCAAACCTATAAAATCTCAAATGCTCTTTAAGGGGGTGTGAGTTCTCGAGGTTTGATGAGGGATAGGGGGCCAATATAAGGGCCAAGTACTAGCACCCATCGCACATCATGTGTGCACACCCCCCGGCCCTCCCGATCGTCGGAAACCCAATGCCGCTGGTCAGGTTCTCTGGCGATGCTCCGGCGATGGTCCTCGATGAAGAAAAATGTGGCACTAGCACATGCCCGAGCCCAGCATGTCCTACCATAACCTTCAGTCCGGTTCGATCTTAGACTAGAAGTGCACTCCATATGCCTAAATCGACCCACAAAACGAGCGTGCAGGAGCTCAGTTGGCCAAAGGGGCGGGATGCGCAAGCTGGGGATCGACCAGGTCCCCCTTTGCGTACTGTTGATCCTACTGCCGCAACCCTCGATTCGGTTCGATCTTAGACTGGGAATGAACTCCGTATGCCTAAGCCAACCGACGAAACGAGCGGGCGGGTGGGCACTACGTCGACCAGAGAAACGGGATGCGCAAGTCGTGGAACGATAGGGTGGTAGGTGGGTTTAGGTACATCTTCTTATTTCTATGTGCCAATGCCATTTTTATGGCTTGTAAATTCATACAATGGTCCCTTAAGCCTTCATGTGAAGTTTCTTGGCAAGACGACTCGTTTTCTATTTTTCATGATTTTTGAAACTTTTTACGGTTCGGGATTTTTTAAAATTTTTTCGGAAGGATTTTTGGCCCCAGATATTGTAGACATGATCCTTGTATTTTTGTTGGCATGCATAAAAACATTCAGCTAAAACTCGAAATGTACAAGATTTTGGGACCATTTGAAAAAAGTGTCCCCATTCTAAACACTTTAATGGCTACTGGCAGCAAACCTGTAAAATCTCAACTGCTCTTTAAGGGGGTGTGAGTTCTCGAGGTTTGATGAGGGAGAGGGGGCCAATATAAGGGCCAAGTACCAGCACCCGTCACACATCATTTGCGCGCGCCCCCCCGGCCCCCTCGATCGTCGGAACCCCAATGCCGTCGGTTAGGTTCTCCAGTGATGCACCGAAGATGGTGCCTCGGTGAAGAAAAATGCGGAACCAGCACTTGCCCGAGCCTATCATGTGCTGCCGCAACCCGTGGTCTGATCCAATCTTAGACTTGGAATGAACTCCGTATGCTTAGACTGGGAATTAACTCCGTATGCTTAAGTCAACCCACAAACCAAGCGTGCGGGTGCTCAGCCGGCCAGAGGGGCGGGATGCGCAAGCTACGGATCGACCGGGTACCCCTCTGCATACTGTCGATCCTGCTATCACAACCTTTGATTCGGTCAGATCATAGACTAGGAATGAACTCCGTATGCTTAAGCAAACCGACGAAACGAGCGGGCGGACGGGCGGGCGGGCACTACGCCGACCAGAGAGACGGGATGCGCAAGGTGCGGATCGATAGGATGGTAGGTGGGTTTAGGCACATCTTCATATTTCTACATTCCAATGCCATTTTTATGGCTTGTAAATTCATACAATGGTCCCTTAAGCCTTCACGTGAAGTTTCATGGGAAGACGACTCGTTTTCTATTTTTCATGATTTTCAAAACATTTTGCGGTTCGAGATTTTTAAAAATTTTTTCGGAAGGAGTTTTGGTCCCAAACTTGGTAGACGTGATCCTTGTATTTTTATAGGCATGCACAAAAAAATTCAGCTAAAAACTTGAAGTGTACAAGATTTTTCGACCATTTGAAAAAAATGTCCCCATTCCAGACACTTTAATGGCTACTGGCAGCAAACCTGTAAAATCCCAAATTGTCTTTAAGGGGGTGTGAGTTCTCGAGGTTTGATGAGGGATAGGGGGCCAATATAAGGGCCAAGTACCAGCACCCATCGCACATCATGTGCGCACACCCCCCTCTCGGCCCCCCCGATCGCCGAAACCCCAATGTCGCCAGTCAAGTTCTGCGGAGATGCTTCGACGATGGTGCCCCGGGGAAGAAAAATCCAGCACCAGCACATGCCCGAGCCCAGCATGTGCTACCGCAACCCTCGGTCCGGTCTGATCTTAGACTAGGAATGAACTCTGTATGCTTAGACTGGGAATGAACTCCGTATGCCTAAGTCAACCCACGAAACGAGCGTGCAGGCGCTCAGCCGGCCAGAGAGGCATGATGGGGAAGTCGAGGACCGGTCGGGTCCCCCTCTGCGTGCTGCTGATCCTGCTACTGCAACCGTCGGTCCGGTCCGATCTTAGACTGGGAATGAACTCTGTATGCCTAAGCCAACCGACGAAACGAACGTGCGGGCGGGCGGGCACTACGCCAGCCAGAGAGATAGGATGCGCAAGCCGTGGATCGATAGGGTGGTAAGTGGGGTTAGGCACATCTTCATATTTCTGCATGCCAATGCCATTTTTATGGCTTGTAAATTCATACAATGGTCCCTTAAGCCTTCACGTGAAGTTTCATGGCAAGACGACCCGTTTTCTATGTTCCACGATTTTCGAAACTTTTTGCGGTTCAAGATTTTTTATAATTTTTTTGCTAGGAGTTTTGGCCCCAAACTATTAGATTTGATCCTTGTATTTTTGTTGGCATGCACAAAAAAATTCAGCTAAAAACTCGAAGTGTGCAAGATTTTGTGACCATTTGAAAAAAGTGTCCCCATTTCAGACACTTTAATTGCTACTGGCAGCAAACCTGTAAAATCTCAAATGCTTTTTAAGGGGGTGTGAGTTCTCAAGGTTTGATGAGGGATAGGGGGATAATATAAGGGCCAAGTACCAGCACCCATCGCACATCATGTGCGCACACCCCCCCGGCCCCTCTGATCACCGTAAGCCAAATGCCACCGGTCAGGTTCTCTGGCGATGCTCCAACGATGGTGCCCTGGTGAAGAAAATTGCGGCACCAGCACATGCTCAAGCCCAGCATGTGCTGTCACAACCCGTGATCTAGTCCGATCTTAGACTGGGAATTAACTCCGTATGCCTAAGTCAACCCATGAAACGAGCGTGCGGGCGCTCAGCCGGCCAGAGGGGCGGGATCTGCAAGCCGGGGTTTGGTTAGGTCCCCCTCTACGTGCTACCGATCCTGCTGCCATAACCCTCAGTTTGATCCAATCTTAGACTGGGAATGAAGTCCGTATGCCTAAGCCAACCGACGAAACGAGCGGGCGGATGGGCGGGCAGGCACTACGTCGGCCAGAGAGACGGGATGCGCAAGCCATGGATCGATAGGGTGGTAGGTGGGTTTAGGCACATCTTTATATTTCTACATGCCAATACCGTTTTTATGGCTTGTAAATTCATACAATGGTCCCTTAAGCCTTCACGTGACGTTTCATGGCTAGACAACTCGTTTTCTAGTTTTCATGATTTTCAAAACTTTTTGCGGTTCGGGATTTTTTAAAATTTTTTTGGGAGGAGTTTTGGCCCCAAACTATTAGACATGATCCTTGTATTTTTGTTGGCATGCATAAAAAAATTCAGCTAAAAAGTCAAAGTGCACAAGATTTTGTGACCATTTGAAAAACGTGTCCCCATTTCAGACACTTTAATGGCTACTAGCAGCAAACCTGTAAAATCTCAAATGCTCTTTAAGGGGATGTGAGTTCACGAGGTTTGATGAAGGATAGGGGGCCAATATAAGGGCCAAGTACCAGCACCCATCGCACATCGTGAGCGCACACCCCCCAACCCCCCCGATCGTCGAAACCCCAATGTCGTCGGTCAGGTTCTCCGACGATGCTCCGACGAAGAAAAATACGGCACCAGCACATGCCCGAGCCCAGCATGTGCTGTCGTAACCCTCGGTCTGGTCCGATCTTAGACTGGGAATGAACTCCGGATGCTTAGACTGGGAATGAACTCTGTATGCCTAAGTCAACCCACGAAACAAGCTTGCGGGCGCTCAGCCGGCCAGAGGGGCAAGATGCACAAGCTGGGGATCGGCTGGGTCCCCCTCTGCGTGCTGCCGATCATGCTGTAGCAACCCTCGGTCCGGTCTGATCTTAGACTGGGAATGAACTCTGTATGCCTAAGCCAACTGACGAAACGAGCGGGCTGGCACTACGTCGGCCAGAGAGACGGGATGCGCAAGCCGTGGATCGATAGCGTGGTAGGTGGGCTTAGGCACATCTTCATATTTCTATGTGCCAATGCCATTTTTATGGCTTGTAAATTCATACAATGGTCCCTTAAGCCTTCACGTGAAGTTTCATGGCAAGACGACTCATTTTATATTTTTCATGATTTCTGAAAGTTTTTACGGTTCGGGATTTTTTAAAATTTTTTCGGTAGGAGTTTTGACCACAAACTTGGTAGACGTGATCCTTGTATTTTTATTGGCATGCATAAAAAAATTCAGCTAAACACTTCAAGTGTACAAGATTTTGTGACCATTTGAAAAAAGTGTCTCCATTTCAGACACTTTAATGGCTACTGGCAGCAAACCTGTAAAATCTCAAATGTTCTTTAAGGGGGTGTGAGTTCTCAAGGTTTGATGGGGGATAAGGGGCCAATATAAGGGCCAAGTACCAGCACCCATCGTACGTCATGTGTGCATACCCCCTGGCCCCCCCGATCGTCGAAACCCCAATGCCGCCGGTCAGGTTCTCCGATGATGCTCCGGTGACGGTGCCCCGACGAAGAAAAATGAGACACCAGCACATGCCCGAGCCCAGCATGTGCTACCGTAACCCTCGGTCTGGTCCGATCTTAGACTGGGAATGAACTTCGTATGCTTAGACTGGGAATGAACTCCGTATGCCTAAGTCAACGCACGAAACGAGGGTACAAGCGCTCAACCGGTTAGAGGGACGGGATGCGTAAGCCGAGGATCGCCCGGGTCCCCTTCTATGTGCTATCGATCCTGCTATTGTAACCCTTCGTCCGGTCTGATCTTAGACTGGGAATGAACTCTGTATGACTAAGCCAACCGACGAAAGGAACAGGCGTGATGCGCAAGCCGTGGATCGATAGGGTGGTAGGTGAGTTTAGGCACATCATCATATTTCTATGTGCCAATGCCATTTTTTTGGCTTGTAAATTCATCCAATGGTCCCCTAAGCCTTCACGTGAAGTTTCATGGCAAGGTGACTCGGTTTTCTATTTTTCACGATTTTTGAAACTTTTTACAGTTCGAGATTTTTTAAAATTTTTTGAAAGGAGTTTTTGCCCCAAACTTGGTAGAAGTGATCCTTGTATTTTTGTTGGCATGCATAAAAAAATTCAGCTAAAAACTCGAAGTGCACAAGATTTTGCGACCATTTGAAAAAAGTGTCCCCATTTCAGACACTTTAATGGCTACTGGCAACAAACCTGTAAAATCTCAAATGGTCTTTAAGGGGGTGTGAGTTCTCGAGGTTTGATGAGGGATAGGGGGCCAATATAAGGGCCAAGTACCAGCACCATTTGCACATCATGTGCGCACACCCCTTGGCCCCCCGATCGCTCGAACCCAAATGCCACCAGTCAGGTTCTTCGACGATGCTCTGGCGAAGTGAAATGTGGCACCAACACATGCCCGAGCCTAGCATGTGCTGCCGCAACCCTTGGTCTGGTCTGATCTTAGATTGGGAATGAACTCCGTATGCTTAGGCTGGGAATGAACTCCGTATGCCTACGTCAACCCATGAAACGAGCGTGCGGGCGCTCAGCCGGCCAAAGGGGTGGGATGCGCAAGCCGGGGTTCGACTGGGTCCCCCTCTTCATGCTGCCAATCCTACTGCCGCAACCTTCAGTCCGGTCTGATCTTAGACTGGGAATGAACTCCGTATGCCTAACCAACCGACGAAACAAGCGGGCGGGCACTACGTCGGCCAGAGAGACGGGATGCGTAAGCCGTGGATCGATAGGGTGGTAGGTGGGTTTAGGCACATCTTCATATTTTTACGTGCCAATGCCATTTTTATGGCTTGTAAATTCATACAATGGTTGCTTAAGCCTTCACGTGAAGTTACATGGCAAGCCTTTACAAGATTTTGTGACCATTTGAAAAAAGTGTCCCCATTTCAGACACTTTAATTGCAACTGGTAGCAAACCTGTAAAATCTCAATTGCTCTTTAAGGGGGTGTGAGTTCTCGAGGTTTGATGAGGGATAGGGGGCCAATATAAGGGCCAAGTACCAGCACCCATCACACATCCTATGCGCACACCCCTCTGGGCCCCCCGATCGTCGGAACCCCAATGTCGTCGGTCAGGTTCTCCGGTGATGCTCTGGTGATAGTGCCCCGGTGAAGAAAAATGCAGCACCAGCACATGCCCGAGCCTAGCATGTGCTGCCACAGCCCTCAGTCCAGATTGATCTTAGACTGGGAATGAAACTCCGTATCCTTAGACTGGATATAAAACTCCGTATCTTAAGCCAACCCACGAAACGCAGCATGGGGCACTGAGTCGGCCAGAGGGGCGCGGATGCGCAAGCCGGGGATCGTCGGGGTCCCCCTGCTGTGTGCTGTCGATCCTGCTTACTGCAACCCTCAATTCTGGTTTGATCTTAGACTGGGAATGAACTCCATAAGCCTAAGCCAGCCGACGAAACGAGCGAGCGGGTGGGTGGGCAGGCACTACGCCGGCCAGAGAGACGGGATGCGCAAGCCGTGGATCGATAGGGTGGTAGGTGGGTTTAGGCATATCTTCATATTTCTGCGTGCCAATGCCATTTTTTTTGCTTGTAAATTCATACAGTGGTCCCTTAAGCCTTCACGTGAAGTTTCATGGCAAGACGACTCGTTTTCTATTTTTCACGATTTTTGAAACTTTTTCTGGTTCGGGATTTTTTAAAATTTTTTCGGAGGATTTTTGGCCCCAAACTTGGTAGACGTGATCCTTGTATTTTTGTTGGCATGCACAAAAACATTCAGCTAAAAACTCGAACTGTACAAGATTTTGTGACCATTTGAAAAAAGTGTCCCCATTTCGGACACTTTAATGCCTACGGGCAGCAAACCTATCAAATCTCAAATGCTCTTTAAGGGGGTGTGAGTTCTCAAGGTTTGATGAGGGATAGGGGGACAATATAAGGGCCAAGTACCAGCACCCATCCCACATCATGTGTGCACACCCCCCGGCCCCCGATCGTCGGAACCCCAATGTCGCTGCTCAGGTTCTCCGGTGATGCTCCGGCGATGGTGCCTCGGCGAAGAAAAATGCGGCACTAGCACATGCCCGAGCTCAGCATGTGCTACCATAACCCTTGGTCCGGTCCGATCTTAGACTAAGAGTGAACTCCATATGCCTAAATCGACCCACAAAACAAGCGTGCAGGCGCTCAGCTGGCCAAAAGGGTGGGATGCGCAAGCCGGGGATCGACCAAGTCCCCCTCTGCGTACTATCGATCCTGCTGCCGTAACCTTCGATTCGGTCTGATCTTAGACTGGGAATGAACTCCGTATGCCTAAGCCAACCGACGAAACGAGCGGACGGGTGGGCACTACGTCGGCCAGAGAGACGGGATGCGCAAGTCGTGAAACAATAGGGTGGTAGCTGGGTTTAGGTACATCTTCTTATTTCTATGTGCCAATGCCATTTTTATGGCTTGTAAATTCATACAATGGTCCCTTAAGCCTTCATGTGAAGTTTCTTGGCAAGATGACTCGTTTTTTATTTTTCATGATTTTTGAAACTTTTTACGGTTCAAGATTTTTTAAAATTTTTTCGAAAGGATTTTTGGCCCCAGATATTGTAGACATGATCCTTGTATTTTTGTTGGCATGCACAAAAAAATTCAGGTAAAACTCGAAGTGTACAAGATTTTTGGACCATTTGAAAAAAGTGTCCCCATTCCAAACACTTTAATGGCTACTGGCAGCAAACCTGTAAAATCTCAAATGCTCTTTAAGGGGGTGTGAGTTCTCGAGGTTTGATGAGGGGGAGGGGGCCAATATAAGGGCCAAGTACCAGCACCCATCGCACATCATTTGCGCACGCCCCCCCGGCCCCCCCGATCGTCGGAACCCCAATGCTGTCTTTCAGGTTCTCCGGTGATGCTCCGAAGATGGTGCTCCGGTGAAGAAAAATACGGTACCAACACTTGCCCGAGCCCAGCATGTGCTGTCGCAACCCACGGTCCGGTCCGATCTTAGACTTGGAATGAACTCCATATGCATAGACTGGGAATTAACTCCGTATGCGTAATTCAACCCATGAAATGAGCGTGCGGGTGCTCAAGCCGGCCAGAGAGACAGGATGTGCAAGCCGTGGATCGATAGGGTGGTTTGTGAGTTTAGGCACATCCTCATATTTCTATGTGCCAATGCCATTTTTTTGGCTTGTAAATTCATACAATGTTCCCCTAAGCCTTCACATGAAGTTTCATGGCAAGGCGACTCGTTTTCTATTTTTCATGATTTTTGAAGCTTTTTGCAGTTCGAGATTTTTTAAAATTTTTTGAAAGGAGTTTTGGCCCCAAACTTGGTAGACGTGATCCTTGTATTTTTGTTGGCATGCACAAAAACATTCAGCTAAAAACTCGAACTGTACAAGATTTTGTGACCATTTGAAAAAAGTGTCCCCATTTCGGACACTTTAATGCCTACGGGCAGCAAACCTATCAAATCTCAAATGCTCTTTAAGGGGGTGTGAGTTCTCAAGGTTTGATGAGGGATAGGGGGACAATATAAGGGCCAAGTACCAGCACCCATCCCACATCATGTGTGCACACCCCCCGGCCCCCGATCGTCGGAACCCCAATGTCGCTGCTCAGGTTCTCCGGTGATGCTCCGGCGATGGTGCCTCGGCGAAGAAAAATACGGCACTAGCACATGCCCGAGCTCAGCATGTGCTACCATAACCCTCGGTCCGGTCCGATCTTAGACTAAGAGTGAACTCCATATGCCTAAATCGACCCACAAAACAAGCGTGCAGGCGCTCAGCTGGCCAAAGGGGTGGGATGCGTAAACCGGGGATCGACCAAGTCCCCCTCTGCGTACTATCGATCCTGCTGCCGTAACCTTCGATTCGGTCTGATCTTAGACTGGGAATGAACTCCGTATGCCTAAGCCAACCGACGAAACGAGCGGACGGGTGGGCACTACGTCGGCCAGAGAGACGGGATGCGCAAGTCGTGAAACAATAGGGTGGTAGCTGGGTTTAGGTACATCTTCTTATTTCTATGTGCCAATGCCATTTTTATGGCTTGTAAATTCATACAATGGTCCCTTAAGCCTTCATGTGAAGTTTCTTGGCAAGATGACTCGTTTTTTATTTTTCATGATTTTTGAAACTTTTTACGGTTCAAGATTTTTTAAAATTTTTTCCAAAGGATTTTTGGCCCCAGATATTGTAGACATGATCCCTGTATTTTTGTTGGCATGCACAAAAAAATTCAGGTAAAACTCGAAGTGTACAAGATTTTTGGACCATTTGAAAAAAGTGTCCCCATTCCAAACACTTTAATGGCTACTGGCAGCAAACCTGTAAAATCTCAAATGCTCTTTAAGGGGGTGTGAGTTCTCGAGGTTTGATGAGGGGGAGGGGGCCAATATAAGGGCCAAGTACCAGCACCCGTCGCAAATCATTTGCGCACGCCCCCCCGGCCCCCCCGATCGTCGGAACCCCAATGCTGTCTTTCAGGTTCTCCGGTGATGCTCCGAAGATGGTGCTCCGGTGAAGAAAAATACGGTACCAACACTTGCCCGAGCCCAGCATGTGCTGTCGCAACCCACGGTCCGGTCCGATCTTAGACTTGGAATGAACTCCATATGCATAGACTGGGAATTAACTCCGTATGCGTAATTCAACCCATGAAATGAGCGTGCGGGTGCTCAAGCCGGCCAGAGAGACAGGATGTGCAAGCCGTGGATCGATAGGGTGGTTTGTGAGTTTAGGCACATCCTCATATTTCTATGTGCCAATGCCATTTTTTTGGCTTGTAAATTCATACAATGTTCCCCTAAGCCTTCACATGAAGTTTCATGGCAAGGCGACTCGTTTTCTATTTTTCATGATTTTTGAAGCTTTTTGCAGTTCGAGATTTTTTAAAATTTTTTGAAAGGAGTTTTGGCCCCAAACTTGGTAGACGTGATCCTTGTATTTTTGTTGGCATGCACAAAAAAATTCAGCTGAAAAATCGAAGTGCACAAAATTTTGCGACCATTTGAAAAAAGTGTCCCCATTTCAGACACTTTAATGGCTACTGGCAACAAACCTGTAAAATCTCAAATGGTCTTTAAGGGGGTGTGAGTTCTCGAGGTTTGATGAGGGATAGGGGGCCAATATAAGGCCAAGTACCAGCACCATTTGCACATCATGTGCGCACACCCCCCGGCCCCCCGATCGCTCGAACCCAAATGCCACCGGTCAAGTTCTTCGACGATGCTCTGGCGAAAAGAAATGCGGCACCAGCACATGCTCGAGCCTAGCATGTGCTGCCGTAACCCTTGGTCTAGTCTGATCTTAGACTGGGAATGAACTCCGTATGCTTAGGCTAGGAATGAACTCCATATGCCTACGTCAACCCACGAAACGAGCGTGCGGGCGCTCAGTCGGCCAAAGGGGCGGGATGCGCAATCCGGGGTTCGATCGGGTCCCCCTCTTCATGCTGCCAATCCTGCTACCGCAACCTTCAGTCTGATCTAATCTTAGACTGGGAATGAACTCCGTATGCCTAACCAACCGACGAAACGAGCGGGCAGGTGGGCGGGCGGGCACTACGTCGGCCAGAGAGACGGGATGCGTAAGCCATGGATCGATAGGGTGGTAGGTGGGTTTAGGCACATCTTCATATTTCTGCATGCCAATGCCATTTTTATGGCTTGTAAATTCATACAATGGTCCCTTAAGCCTTCACGTGAAGTTACATGGCAAGCCTTTACAAGATTTTGTGACCATTTGAAAAAAATGTCCCCATTTCAGACACTTTAATTGCTACTGGTAGCAAACCTGTAAAATCTCAAATGCTCTTTAAGAGGGTGTGAGTTCTCGAGGTTTGATGAGGGATAGGGGGCCAATATAAGGGCCAAGTACCAGCACCCATCGCACATCCTATGCGCACACCTCCCAGCCCCCCCGATCATCGGAACCCCAATGTCGTCGGTCAGGTTCTCTGACTATGCTCCGGCGATAGTGCCCCGACGAAGAAAAATGCAGCACCAACACATGCCCGAGCCTAGCATATGCTACCGCAACCCTCGGTCCGAACCGATCTTAGACTAGGAATGAACTCCATATTCTTAGACTAGGAATAAACTCTGTATCCCTAAGTCAACCCACGAAACGAGCGTACGGGCACTGAACCGGCCAGAGGGGCGGGATGCGTAAACCGGGGATCAGTCGGGTCCCCCTCTGTGTGCTGTCGATCCTGCTACCCCAACCCTCAATCTGGTTTGATCTTAGACTGGGAATGAACTCCGTGTGCCTAAACCAACTAATGAAACGAGCAAGCGGGTGCGGCGGGCGGGCACTACGTCGGCCAGAGAGACGGGATCGCAAGCCATGGATCGATAGGGTGGTAGGTGGGTTTAGGCACATCCTCATATTTCTTCATGCCAATGCCATTTTATGGCTTGTAAATTCCAAAAAAAGTGGTCCCTTAAGCCTTCAAACGTGAAGTTTCATGGCAAGACGAATCGTTTTCTATTTTTTACGGATTTTGAAACTTTTTTGTGGTTCGATGATTTTTTTAAAATTTATTTCGGAGGATTTTTGGACCAAACTGGTTGGACGTGATCCTTGTATTTTTTTGGCATGCAAAAAAAAATTCAGGCTAAAAACTCGAAGTGTACCAGGATTTTGTGACCATTTGAAAAAAGTGTTCCCATTTCAGACACCTTAATGGCTACTGGCAGCAAACCTGTAAAATCTCAAATGCTCTGTAAGGGGGTGTGACTTCTCGAGGTTTGATGAGGGATAGGTGGCCAATATAAGGGCCAAGTACCAGCACCCATCGCACATCATTTGCGCACACCCCCCGGCCCCCCCGATCGCCGGAACCCCAATGTCGTCGATCAGATTCTTTGGGGATGCTGCCCCGACGAAGAAAAATACGGCACCAGCACATGCCCGAGCCCAGTATATGCTATCGTAAACCTCGGTCCAATCCGATCTTAGACTGGGAATGAACTCCTTATGCTTAGACTGGGAATGAACTCCGTATGCCTAAGTCAAAACACGAAACGAGTGTGCGGGCACTCAACCGGCCAGAGGGGCGGGATGCGCAAGCTGGGGATCGACCAGGTCCCCCTCTGCATGTTGCCAATCCTGCAATCGCAACCCTTATTCCGGTATAATGTTAGACTGGGAATGAACTCTGTATGCCTAAGCCAACCGACGAAACGAGCAGGCGGACGGGTGGGCGGGCACTACGCTGGCCAGAGAGACAGCATGCGCGAGCCATGAATCGATGGGGTGGTAGGTGGGTTTAGGCACATCTTCATATTTCTGCATGCCAATGCCATTTTTATGGCTTGTAAATTCATACAATGGTCCTTTAAGCCTTTACGTGAAGTTTCATGGCAAGACGACTCGTTTTTTATTTTTCATGATTTTTGAAACATTTTGCGGTTCGAGATTTTTTAAAACTTTTTCGGAAGGATTTTTGGTCCCAAACTTGGATGACGTGATCCTTGTATTTTTTGTTGGCATGCATAAAAAATTTCAGCTAAAAACTCGTAGTGTACAAGATTTTGTGACCATTTGAAAAAAGTGTCCCCATTTCGAACACTTTAACGACTACTGGCAGCAAACCTGTAAAGTCTCAAATGCTCTTTAAGGGGTGTGAGTTGTTGAGGTTTGATGAGGGATAGGGGGCCAATATAAGGGCCAAGTACCAGCACCCATCGTACATCATCTGTGCACATGCCCCCCAATCTTCGGAACCCCAATGCCGTCTGTCAGGTTCTCCGACGATGCTCCGACGATGCTCCGATGATGGTGCCCTGACGAAGAAAAATGTGACACCAGCACATGCCCGAGCCCAGCATGTGCTGTCGCAACCCTCGGTTCGGTCTGATCTTAGAGTAGGAAAGAACTTTGTATGCTTAGATTGGGAATGAACTCCGTATGCTTAGACTGGGGATGAACTCCGTATGCCTAAGTCAAAACACGAAACGAGTTTACGGGCGCTCGACCGGCCAGAAGGGCGGGATGCGCAAGCCGAAGATTGACCGAGTCCCCCTCTACGTGCTACCAATCCTACTGCCGCAACCCTCGGTCTGGTCTGATCTTAGACAGAGAATGAACTCCGTATGCCTAAGCCGACTGACGAAACGAGCGGGTAGGCGGGCGAGCGGGCACTATGCCGGCCAGAGGGACGGGATGCCTAACCCGTGGATCGATAGGGTGGTAGGTGGGTTTAGGCACATCTTCATATTTCTGTGTGCCAATGCCATTTTTATGGCTTGTAAATTCATACAATGGTCCCTTAAGCCTTCACGTGAAGTTTCATGGCAAGACGACTCGTTTTCTATTTTTCACAATTTTCAAAACTTTTTACGGTTCGAGATTTTTTAAAATTTTTTTGGAAGGAGTTTTGGCCCCAAACTTGGTAGACATGATCATTGTATTTTTATTGGCATGCACAAAAAAATTCAACTAAAAACTTGAAGTGTACAAGATTTGGTGACCATTTGAAAAAAGTGTCCCCATTTCGGACACTTTAATGGCTACTGGCAACAAACCTGTAAAATCTCAAATGCTCTTTAAGGGGTGTGAGTTCTTGAGGTTTGATGAGGGATAGGGGGCCAATATAAAGGCCAAGTACCAGCACCCATCGTACATCATGTGCCCACACCCCCCGGCCCTCCCGATCGTCGGAACCCCAATGCCGCCGGTCAGGTTCTCCGACGATGCTCCGACGATGGTGCCCTGGCGAAGAAAAATGCGGCACCAGCACTTGCCCGAGCCCAGCATGTGCTGCCGTAACCCTTGGTCCGGTCTGATCTTAGACTGGGAATGAACTCCGTATGCTTAGACTGGGAATGAACTCCGTATGCCTAAGTCAACCCATGAAACGAGCGTGCGGGCGCTCAGACGGCTAGAGGGGTGGGATGCGCAAGCCGGGGATCGGTCGGATCCCCCTCTGTGTGCTGTGGCAACCCTCAGTTCAGTCTGATCTTAGACTGGGAATGTACTCCGTATGCCTAAGCCAACCGACGAAACGAGGGGGCGGGCGGCACTACGTCGGCCAGAGAGACGGGATGCGCAAGCCGTGGATCGATAGGGTGGTAGGTGGGTTTAGGCACATCCTCATATTTCTGCATGCCAATGCCATTTTTATGGCTTGTAAATTCATACTATGGTCCCTTAAGCCTTCACGTGAACTTTCATGGCAAGACGACTCATTTTCTATTTTTCATGATTTTTGAAACTTTTTACGGTTCAGGATTTTTTAAAATTTTTTCGGAAGGAGTTTTGGCCCCAAACATCATAGAGATGATCCTTGTATTTTTGTTGGCATGCATAAAAAAATTCAGCTAAAACCTCAAAGTGTAGAAGATTTTGTGACCATTTGAAAATAGTGTCCCCATTTCAGACACTTTAATGGCTACTGGCAGGAAACCTGTAAAATCTCAAATGCTCTTTAAGGGGGTGTGAGTTCTCGAGGTTTGATGAGGAATATGGGGCCAATATAAGGGCCAAGTACCAGCACCCATCGCACATCATGTGCGCACACCCCACCCGGCACCCCCGATCATCGGAACCCCAATGCCGTCGATCAGGTTATCCGGTGATGCTCCGACGATGGTGCCCCGGGGAAGAAAAATGCGGCACCAGCACATGGCCGAGCCCAGCATGTGCTACAGCAACCCTCGGTCTGGTCCAATCTTAGACTGGGAATGAACTCCATATGTTAGATTGGGAATGAACTCCGTATGCCTAAGTCAATCCACGAAATGAGCGTGCGGGCGCTCAGACGGCCAGAGGGGCGGGATGCGCAAGCCGGGGATCGGTCGGGTCCCCCTCTACATGCTGCCGACCCTGCAGCCACAAAGCTCGGTTCAGTCAGATCTTAGACTGGGAATGGTCTCCGTATGCCTAAGCCAACCGACGAAACGAGCGGGCGGGCGGGCGAGCACTACGCCGACCAGAGAGACGGGATGCGCAAGCCATGGATCGATAGGGTGGTAGGTGGGTTTAGGCACATCTTCATATTTCTGTGTGCCAATGCCATTTTTATGGCTTGTAAATTCATACAATGGTCCCTTAAGCCTTCACGTGAAGTTTCAGGGCAAGACGACTCATTTTCTATTTTTCACAATTTTCAAAACTTTTTACGGTTAGGGATTTTTTTAAATTTTTTCGGTAGGAGTTTTGGCCCCAAACTTGGTAGGCATGATCCTTGTACTTTTTTTGGCATGCACAAAAAAATTCAGCGAAAAACTCAAAGTGAACAAGATTTTGTGACCATTTGAAAAAAGTGTCCCCATTTCAGACACTTTAATGGCTACTGGCAGCAAACCTGTAAAATCTCAAATGCTCTTTAAAGGGGGGTGAGTTCTCGAGGTTTGATGAGGTATAGGGGGCCAATATAAGGGCCAAGTACTAGCACCCATCACACATCATGTGCGCACACCCCCCCGGCCCCCCCGATCACCGGAACCCCAATGCTGCCGGTCAGGTTCTCCGGTGACTCTCCGGTGATGGTGCCCCGACGAAGAAAAATGCGGCACCAGCACATGCCCGAGCCCAACATGTGCTGCCGTAACCCTCGGTCCGATCCGATCCTAGCTGGGAATGAACTCCGTATGCTTAGACTGTGAATGAACTCCGTATGCCTAAGTCAACCCACAAAACGAGCGAGCAGGCGCTCAGTCGACCAGAGGGGTGGGATGCGCAAGCCGGGGATCGGCCGGGTCCCCCTTTGCGTGCTACCGATCTTACTATCACAACCCTCAGTCTGGTCTGATCTTAAACTCGGATTGAACCCTGTATGCCTGAGCCAACCGATGAAACGAACGAGCGGGCGGGCGGGCGGGCACTATGCTGGCCAGAGAGACGGGATGCGCAATCCGTGGATCGATAGGGTGGTAAGTGGGTTTAGGCACATATTCATATTTCTGCATGCCAATGCCATTTTTATGGCTTGTAAATTCATACAATGGTCCCTTAAGCCTTCACGTGAGGTTTCATGGCAAGACGACCCATTTTTTATTTTTCACGATTTTTGAAACTCTTTGCGGTTTGGGATTTTTTGAAATTTTTTTGGAAGGAGTTTTGGCCCCAAGCTTCTTAGACGTGATCCTTGCATTTTTGTTGGCATGCAAAAAAAATTCAGCTAAAAACTCAAAGTGTACAAGATTTTGTGACCATTTGAAAAATGTGTCAAAGACACTTTAATTGCTACTGGCAACAAACCTGTAAAATCTCAAATGCTCTTTAAGGAGGTGTTGACGTGCTCCGAGGTTGGATGAGGGATAGGGGCCAATTTATAAGGGCCAAGTACCTGCACCACAGTCTGGTCCGATCCTTAAACTGGGAATGAACTCCATATGCTTAGACTGGGAATGAACTCGCGTATGCCTAAGTCAACCCACGAAACGAGGGTGCAGGCGCCTCTACCAGCCAGGAGGGTGGGTATGCGCAAGCCAGGGATCGACCGGGTCGCCCCTCTGGGCATGCTGCCCATCCTGCTTGCCGCAACCCCTCGGTCTGGTCTGATCTTAGAACGGGGAATGAACTGTCGTATGGCCTAAGGCCAACCGAATGAAATGAGGGCGGCGGTGGCCGTGGGCGGGGCACTACGGCCGCCAGAGAGAGAGATGGCAAGTCGTATGGAGTCGATAGGGTGGTAGGTGGGAATAGGCCACATTCTTCATATTTATCTACATGCCAATGCCATTTTAATGGCTTGTAAATTTCATACAATGGTCCCCTAAGCCTTCACGTGAAGTATCATGGCAAGACGACTCGTTTTCTATTTTTCATGATTTTTGAAACTTTTTACGGTTCGGGATTTGTTAAAATTTTTTCGGAAGGCATTTTGGCCCCAAACTTGGTAGACGTGATCCTTTTATTTTTGTTGGCATGCACAAAAAAGTTCAGCTAAAAACTCGAAGTGTACAGGATTTTGTGACCATTTCAAAAAAGTGTCCCCATTTTAGCCACTTTAATGGCTACTAGCAGCAAACCTGTAAAATTTCAAATGCTATTTAAGGGGGTGTGAGTTCTCGAGGTTTGATGAGGGATAGGGGGCCAATATAAGGGCCAAGTACCAGCACCCATCGCACATCATGTGCGCACACCCCCTGGCTCCCCCGATCGCCGGAACCCCATTGCCGCCGGTCAGGTTCCCTGGAGATGCTCCGGCAATGGTGCCCCGGTGAAGAAAAATGTGGCACCAGCACATGCCCGAGCCTAGTATGTGCTGCCGTAACCCTTGGTCTGGTCTGATCTTAGACTGGGAATGAACTCCGCATGCCTAAGTCAACCCATGAAACGAGCGTGCAGGCGCTCAGCTGGCCAGAGGGGTGGGATGCGCAAGCCGAGGATAAGCCGGCTCGCCCTCTACGTGCTGCCGATCCTGCTGCCGCAACCCTTGGTCTGGTCTGATCTTAGAGTGGGAATGAACTCTATATGCCTAAGCCAACTGACAAAATGAACGGGCGGGCGGGCGACACGCCGGCCAGAGAGTCGGGATGCGCAAGCCGTGGATCGATAGGGTGGTAGGTGGGTTTAGGCACATCTTCATATTTCTGCATGCCAATGCCATTTTTATGGCTTGTAAATTCATACAATGGTCCCTTAAGCCTTCACGTGAGGTTTCATGGCAAGACGACCCATTTTCTATTTTTCACGATTTCGAAACTCTTTGCGGTTCGGGATTTTTTAAAATTTTTTTGGAAGGAGTTTTGGCCCCAAACTTGTTAGATGTGATCCTTGTATTTTTGTTGGCATGCAAAAAAAAAATTCAGATAAAAACTCGAAGTGTACAAGATTTTGTGACCATTTGAAAAATGTGTCCCCATTTCAGACACTTTAATTGCTACTGGCAACAAACCTGTAAAATCTCAAATGCTCTTTAAGGAGGTGTGAGTTCTCGAGGTTTGATGAGGGATAGGGGGCCAATATAAGGTCCAAGTACCAGCACCCATCGCACATCATGTGCGCACACCCCCCCGGCCCCCTAATCTCTGGAATCCCAATGCCGCCGGTCAGGTTCTCCGGCGATGGTGCCCCGACGAAGAAAAATGTGAGAGCAACACATGCTCGAGCCCAGCATGTTCTGCCACAACCCTCAGTCCGGTTCGATCTTAGACTGGGAATGAACTCCGTATGCTTAGACTGGGGATGAACTCCGTCTGCCTAAGTCAACCCACGAAACGAGCATGCGGGCGCTCAGCCGGCTAGAGGGGCAGGATGCGCAAGCCGAGGATCGATCGGGTCTCCTTCTGTGAGCTGCCGATCCTACTACCACAACCCTCGATCTGATCTGATCTTAGACTGAGAATGAACTCCGTATGCCTAAGCCAACCGATGAAACGAGCGGGCGGGCACTACGTCGGCTAGAGAGACGGGATGCGCAAGCCGTGGATCGATAGGGTGGTAGGTGGGTTTAGGCACATCTTCATATTTCTGCATGTCAATGCCATTTTTATGGCTTGTAAATTCATACAATGGTCCCTTAAGCCTTCACGTGAAGTTTCATGGCAAGACGACTAGTTTTCTATTTTTCATGATTTTTGAAACTTTTTATGGTTCGGGATTTTTTAAAATTTTTTCGAAAGGGGTTTTGGCCCCAACCTTGGTAGACATGATCCTTGTATTTTTGTTGGCATGCACAAAAAAATTCAGCTAAAAACTCTAAGTGTACAAGATTTTGTGACCATTTGAAAATAATGTCCCTATTTCAGACACTTTAATGGCTACTGGCAGCAAACCTGTAAAATCTCAAATGCTCTTTAAGGGGGTGTGAGTTGTCGAGGTTTGATGAGGGATAGGTGGCAATATAAGGGCCAAGTACCAGCACCCATCGCACATCATGTGCGCACACCCCCCAGCCCCCCCGATCGTCGGAACCCCAATGCCGTCGGTCAGGTTCTCCGGCGATGCTCCGGCGATGGTGCCCCGACGAAGAAAAATGTGGCACCAGCACATGCCTGAGCCAAGCATGTGCTACCGCAACACTTGGTCCTGTCTAATCTTAGACTAGGAACAAACTCCGTATGCTTAGACTGGGAATGAACTCCGTATGCTTAAGTCAACCCACGAAACGAGCGTGCGGGTGCTCAGTCGGCCAGAGGGGCGGGATGCGCAAGTGGGTGATCGACCGGGTCCCCCTCTGCATGTTACCAATCTTAGATCGGGAATGAACTCCGTATGCCTAAGCCAACAGACGAAACGAACGGGCGGGCGGGCGGGCGGGCACTACATCGGCCAGAGAGACGGGATGCGCAAGCCGTGGATCGATAGGGTGGTAGGTGGGCTTAGGCACATCTTCTTATTTCTGCATGCCAATGCCATTTTTATGGCTTGTAAATTCATACAATGGTCCCTTAAGCCTTCATGTGAAGTTTCATGGCAAGATGACTCGTTTTCTATTTTTCATGATTTTTGAAACTTTTTATGGTTCGGGATTTTTTAAAATTTTTTCGAAAGGGTTTTGGCCCAAAACTTGGTAGACGTGATCCTTGTATTTTTTTTGGCATGCACAAAAAAATTCAGCTAAAAACTCGAAGTGTATAAGATTTTGTGACCATTTGAAGAAAGTGTCCCCATTTCAGACACTTTAATGGCTACTGGCTGCAAACCTGTAAAATCTCAAATGCTCTTTAAGGGGATGTGAGTTCTCGAGGTTTGATGAGGGATAGGGGGCCAAGATAAGGGCCAAGTACTAGCACCCATCACACATCATGTGCACACACCCCCCCCGGTCTGGTCCGATCTTAGACCGGGAATGAACTTCGTATGTTTAGACTGGGAATGAACTCCGTATGCCTCAGTCAACCCATGAAACAAGCTTACAGGTGCTCAGTCGGCCAGAGGGGCGAGATGCGGAAGCCGAGGATCGACCGGGTCCCCCTCTACGTGCTATCGATCCTGCTGCCGTAACCCTTGGTCTGGTTCGATCTTAGACTGGAACGAACTCCGTATGCCTAAGCCAACCGACGAAACGAGCGGCCGGGCGAGCGGGCAGGCACTACGTCGGCCAGAGAAATGGGACACGCAAGTCGTGGAACAATAGGGTGGTAGGCGGGTTTAGGCACATCTTCATATTTCTGCATGCCACTGCCATTTTTGTGGCTTGTAAATTCATACAATGGTCCCTTAAGCCTTCACGTGAACTTTCATGGCAAGATGACTCATTTTCTATTTTTCATGATTTTCAAAATTTTTTATGGTTCGAGATTTTTTAAAATTTTTTTGGAAGGAGTTTTAGCCCCAAACTTGGAAGACATGATCCTTGTATTTTTGTAGGAATGCAAAAAAAATTCAGCCAAAAACTCGAAGTGTACAAGATTTTGTGAGCACTTGAAAAAAGTGTCCCCATTCCAGATACTTCAATGCCTATTGGCAGCAAACCTGTAAAATCTCAAATGCTCTTTGAGGGGGTGTGAGTTCTCAAGGTTTGATGAGGGATAGGGGGCCAATATAAGGGCCAAGTACCAGCACCCATCGCACGTCATGTGCGCACACCCCCCCGGCCCCCTTGATCGTCAGAACCCCAATGCGGCCGGTCAGGTTCTCCGGCGATGCTCCGATGATTGGTGCCCCGACGAAGAAAATATGGCACCCAGCACATGCCTGGCCCAGGATGGCTACTGGGAACCCTTCGGTCCGGTTCCGATCTTAGACTAGGAATGAACTCCGTATGCCTAAGTCAACCATTTAAACGACGGTTGCGAGGTTGCTCCAGTCGGCCAAAGGGGCGGGATGCGCAAGCCGGGGATCGACCGGGTCTCCCTCTACATGCTACCAATCCTGCTACCACAAACCTCGATCCGGTCTGGTCCGATCTTAGAATGGGAATGAATTCTGTATGCCTAAGCCAACCGACGAATGAAGCGGAAGGGCAGGCGGGCGGGCACTACGCTGGCCAGAGAGACGGGATGCGCAAGCCGTGGATCGATAGGGTGGTTGGTGGGTTTAGGTACAATCTTCATATTTCTGTGTGCCAATGCCATTTTTATGGCTTGTAAATTCACACAATGGTCCCTTAAGCCTTCACGTGAAGTTTCATGGCAAGATGACTCGTTTTCTATTTTTCATGATTTTCGAAACATTTTGCGGTTCGCGATTTTTTGAAATTTTTTCGAAAGGAGTTTTGCCCCAAACTTTTTAGACGTGACACTTGTAGTTTTGTTGGCATGCATAAAAAAATTCAGCTAAAAAATCGAAGTGTACAAGATTTTGTCACCATTTGGAAAAAGTGTCCCCATTTTAGACACTTTAATGGCTACTGGCAGCAAACCTGTAAAATCTCAAATGCTCTTTAAGGGGGAGTGAGTTCTCGAGGTTTGATGAGGGATAGGGGGCCAATATAAGGGCCAAGAACCAGCACCCATCACACATCATGTGTGCACACCCCCACCGGCACCCTCGATCGTCGAAACCCCAACGCCGTTGGTCAGGTTCTCCGGCGTTGCTCCGACGATGGTGCCCCGACGAAGAAAAAGGTGGCACTAGCACATGCCTGAGCCCAGCATGTGCTGGCGCAACCCTCGGTCCGGTCTGATCTTAGACTGGGAATGAACTCCATATGCTTAGACTGGGAATGAACTCCGTATGCCTGAGTCAACCCATGAAAAAAACGTGCGGGTGCTCAGCCGGCCAGAAGGGCGGGCTACGTAAGTTAGGGATCAGTCGGGTCCCCCTCTGCGTGCTGCCTATCCTGCTGCCATAACCCTCAGTTCTGTCCGATCTTAGCTGGGAATGAACTCGGTATGCCTAAGCTAACCGACGAAACGAGCGGACGGGCGGGCGGGTGGGCATTACGCCGGCCAGAGAGACGGGATGCGCAAGCCGTGGATCGATAGGGTGGTAGGTGGGTTTAGGCACATCTTCATATTTCTGCATGCCAATGCCATTTTTATGGCTTGTAAATTCATACTATGGTCCCTTAAGCCTTCACGTGAAGTTTCATGGCAAGAGGACTCGTTTTCTATTTTTCACGATTTTCAAAACATTTTATGGGTTCAGGATTTTTTGAAATTTTTTTGAAAGGAGTTTTGCCCCAAACTTGGTAGACGTGATCCTTGTATTTTTTTTGGCATGCACAAAAAAATTCAGCTAAAAACTTGAACTGTACAAGATTTTGTGACCATTTGAAAAAAGTGTCCCCATTTCAGACACTTTAATGGCTACTGGCAGCAAACCTGTAAAATCTCAAATGCTCTTTAAGGGGGTGTGAGTTCTCGAGGTTTGATGAGGGCTAGGGGGCCAATATAAGGGCCAAGTACCAGCACCCATCGCACATCATGTGCGCACACCCCCCCGGGCCCCCCGATCGTCGGAACCCCAATACCGTCGGTCAGCTTCTCCGGCGATTATGCCCCGACGAAGAAAAATACGGCACCAGCACATGCCCGAGCCCAGCATGTGCTATCGCAACCCTCAGTCCAGTCCGCTCTTAGACTGGGAATGAACTCCGTATGCTTAGACTAGGATTGAACTCTGTATGCCTAAGTCAACCCACGAAATGAGCGTGCGGGCGCTCAGCCGGCCAGAGGGGCGGGATACACAAATCGGGGATCGATCGGGTACCCCTCTGCATGCTACAGATGTTGCTGCCACAACCCTCAGTCCAGTCTGATCTTAGACTGGGAATGAACTTCGTATGCCTAAGCCAACCGACGAAAAGAGTGGGCGGACGGGCGGGCACTACCCCGGCCAGAGAGACGTGATGCGCAAGCTGTGGATCGATAGGGTGGTAGGTGGGTTTAGGCTCATCATCATATTTTTGCATGCCAATGCCATTTTTATGGCTTGTAAATTCATACTATGGTCCCTTAAGCCTTCACGTGAAGTTTCATTGCAAGACGACTCGTTTTCTGTTTTTCACGATTTTCAAAACTTTTTGTGGTTTGAGATTTTTTAAAATTTTTTTGAAAGGAATTTTGGCCCCAAACATTATAGACGTGATCCTTGTATTTGTTTTGGCATGCGCCAAAAAAATTCAGCTAAAAACTCAAACTGTACAACATTTTGTGACCATTTGAAAAAAGTGTCCCCATTTCAGAGACTTTAATTGCTACTGGCAGCAAACCTGTAAAATCTCAAATGCTCTTTAAAGGGGTGTGAGTTCTTGAGGTTTGATGAGGGATAGGGGGCCAATATAAGGGCCAAGTACAAGCACCCATCACAGATCATGTGCGCACACCCCCCGGCCCTCCGATCGCTGAAACCCCAATGCCGTCGGTCAGGTTCTTTGGTGATGCTCCGATGATGGTGTCTCGGTGAAGAAGAATGCGACAGCACACATGCCCGAGCCCAGTATGTGCTGCCGCAACCCTCAATCCAGTCCGATCTTAGACTGAGATTGAACTCCGTAGACTGGGAATGAACTCCGTATGCCTAGGTTATCCATGAATGAGCATTGGCGCTCAGCGGCCAGAGGGGCGGGATGCAAGCCGGGATGCGCGTCCCCCTCTCGTTGCGTCGTCAGATCTTAGCCACAACCTCTGTCCTATCTTTAGACTGGAATGAACTCGGTATGCCTAAGCAATCGAGAAACGAGCGACCGGGCGGGCACTATCGGCCAGAGAGACGGATGCGCACCGTGATCGATAGGTGGTAGTGGTTTAGGCACATCTTCATATTTCTTACGTGCCCAATGCCATTTTACGGCTTGTAAATTCATACAATGGTCCCTTAAGCCTTCACGTGAAGTTTCACGGCAAGACGACTCGTTTTCTATTTTTCACAATTTTTGAAACTTTTACGGTTTGAGATTTTTTAAAATTTTTTTGAAAGGGTTTTGGCCCAAACTTGGTAGACGTGATCCTTGTATTTTTGTTGGCTTGCACAAAAACATTCAGCTAAAAAGTCGAAGTGTACAAGATTTTGTGACCATTTGAAAAAAGTGTCCCCATTTCAGACACTTTAATAGCTACTGGCAGCAAACCTGTAAAATCTTAGATGCTCTTTAAGGGGGTGTGAGTTCTCAAGGTTTGATGAGGGATAGGGGGCCAATAAATGGGCCAAGGACCACCACCCATCGTACATCATGTGCGCACACACCCTGGCCCCCCCGACCATCGAAACCCCAATTCCGTCGGTCAGGTTCTTCGGTGATGCTCCAGCGATGGTGGCCCGACGAAGAAAAATGCGAACCAGCACATGCCCAAGCCCAGCATGTGCTGTGGCAACCCTCGATCTGGTCCGATCTTAGACTGGGAATGAACTCTGTATGCTTAGACTGGGAATGAACTCCGTATGCCTAAGTCAACCAACGAAACGAGTGTGCGGGCGCTTAGCCGGCCAGAGGGGCGAGATGTGCAAGTCGGGGATCGACCGAGTCCCCCTCTGCATGCTGCCGATCTTGCTACCGCAACCCTCAGTCCGGTCCTATCTTAGACTGGAATGAACTCCGTATGCCTAACCCAACCGACGAAACGAGCGGGCGGGCACTACGCCGGCCAAAGAGACGGGATGCTCAAGCCATGGATCGATAGGGTGGTAGGTGGGTTTAAGCACATCTTCATATTTCTGCATGCCAATGCCATTTTTATGGCTTGTCAATTCATACAATGGCCCCTTAAGCCTTCACGTGAAGTTTCATGGCAAGACGACTCGTTTTCTACTTTTCACGATCTTCAAAACTTTTTGCGGTTCAGGATTTTTTTAAAATTTTTTTGGAAGGCTTTTTGGCCCCAAACTTGGTAGACGTGATCCTTGTATTTTTGTTGGCATGCACAAAAAAATTCAGCTAAAAAATCGAAGTGTACAAGATTTTGTGACCATTTGAAAAAAGTGTCCCCATTTCAGACATTTTAATGGCTACTGGGAGGAAACCTGTAAAATCTCAAATGCTCTTTAAGGGGGTGTGAGTTCTTGTGGTTTGATAAGGGATAGGGGGCCAATATAAAGGCCAAGTACCGGCACCCATTGCACATCATGTGCGCACATCCCCGCCGGCCCCCCTGATCGTCGGAACCCTAATGCCATCGGTCAGGTTCTCTGGCGATGCTCCGACGATGGTGCCCCGATGAAGAAAAATGTGGCAGCAGCACATGCCCGAGCCCAGCATGTGCTACCACAACCCTCAGTCCGGTCTGATCTTAGACTTGGAATGAACTCCATATGCTTAGACTGGGAATCAACTCCGTATGCCTAAGTCAACCCACGAAACGAGCATGCGGGCGCTCAGCCAGCCGGAGGGGCAGGATGCGCAAGCTGGGGATCGGGCGGGTCCCCCTCTGTGTGTTGTCGATCCTGCTACCGCAACCCTCGGTCCGGTCTGATCTTACACTGGAATGAACTCCGTATGCCTAAGCCAACCGATGAAACGAACGGGCTGGTGGGCGGGAGGGCACTACGCCGGCCAGACAGACGGGATGCGCAAGTCGTGGATCGATAGGGTGGTAGGTGGGTTTAGGCACATCTTCATATTTCTACACGCCAATGCCATTTTTATGGCTTGTAAATTCATACAATGGTCCCTTAAGCATGCCCGTGAAGTTTCATGGCAAGTCGACTTGTTTTCTATTTTTCACGATTTTTGAAACTTTTTTCGGTTCGAGATTTTTTAAAATTTTTTCGAAAGGAGTTTTCGCCCCAAACTTGGTAGACATGATCCTTGTATTTTTGTTGACATGCACAAAACAATTCAGCTAAAAACTCGAAGTGTACATGGTTTTGTGACCATTTGAAAAAAGTGTCCCCATTTCAGACACTTTAATGGCTTCTGGCAGCAAACCTGTAAAATCTCAAATGCTCTTTAAGGGAGTGTTAGTTCTCGAGGTTTGATGAGGGATAGGGGGCCAATATAAGGGCCAAGTACCAGCACCCATCGTACATCATGAGTGCACATCCCCCCCGACCCCCCGATCACCGGAACCCCAATGCCGCTAGTCAGGTTCTCTGGTGATGCTCCGGCAATGGTGCCCCGATAAAGAAAAATGTGGCACCAGCACATGCGCGAGCCCAGCATGTGCTGCTGCAACCCTCGCTCCGGTCCGATCTTAGACTGGGAATGAACTCCGTATGCTTAGACTAGGAATGAACACCGTATGCCTAAGTCAACCCACAAAATGAGCGTGCGAGCGTTCAGCTGGCCAGAAAGGCGAGATGCGCAAGCCGAGGATCGGCTGGGTCCCCCTCTGCGTGCTGCCAATCCTGCTCCCGTAGCCCTCAGTCCGGTCTGATCTTAGACTGGGAATGAACTTCGTATGCCTAAGCCAACCGACGAAACGAGCGGGCGGGCGGGCGGACGGGTGCGCATTACGCCAGTCAGAGAGACGGGATGCGCAAGCCGTGGATCGATAAGGTGGTAGGTGGGTTTAGGCACATCTTCATATTTCTGCATGCCAATGCAATTTTTATGGCTTGTAAATTCATACAATGGTCCCTTAAGCCTTCACGAGCAGTTTCATGGCAAGGCAACTCGTTCTTTATTTTTCACGATTTTTGAAACTTTTTATGGTTCAGGATTTTTTAAAATTTTTTCGAAAGAATTTTTGGTCCCAAACTTGATAGACGTGATCTCTGTATTTTTTGTTGGCATGCACAAAAAAATTTAGCTAAAAACTCGAAGTGTACAAGATTTTGTGACCATTTGAAAAAAGTGTCCCCATTTCACACACTTTAATAGCTACTGGCAGCAAACCTATAAAATCTCAAATGCTCTTTAAGGGGGTATGAGTTCTCGAGGTTTGATGAGGGATAGGTGGCCAATATAAGGGCCAAGTTCTGGCACCCATCGTACATCATGTGCACACACCACCCGGCCCCTTCGATCACTTGAGCACCAATGCCGCTGATCAGGTTCTCCGATGATGCTCCGGCGATGGTGCCCTGACGAAGAACAATGCGGCACCAGCACATGCCCGAGCCCAGCATGTGCGGCCGTAATCCTCGATCTGGTCTGATCTTAGACTGGGAATGAACTCCGTATGCTTAGACTGGGAATGAACTTCGTATGCCTAAGTCAACCCACGGAACGAGCATGCGGGCGCTCAGCCGACCAGAGGGGCGGGATGCGTAAGCCGAGGATCGACCGGGTCCCCCTCTGCGTGCTGTCGATCCCGCTGCCATAACCCTTGGTCCAGTCCAATCTTAGACTTGGAACGAACTCCGTATGCCTAAGCCAACCAACGAAACGAGCGGGTGGGTGGGCGAGCGGGCACTACGCCGACCAGAGAGACGGGATGCGCAAGCTGTGGATCGATAGGGTGGTAGGTGGGTTTAGGCACATCTTCATATTTTTGCCTGCCAATGCCATTTTTATGGTTGTAAATTCATGCAATTGTCCCTTAAGCCTTCACCTGAAGTTTCACGGCAAGACGACTCTTTTTCTATTTTTCACGATTTTTGAAAATTTTTACGATTCGGGATTTTTTAAAATTTTTTCAGAAGGAGTTTTGGCCCCAAACTTCGTAGACATGATCCTTGTATTTTTGTTGGCATGCACAAAAATATTCAGCTAAAAACTCAAAGTGTACAAGATTTTATGACCATTAGAAAAAAGAGTCCCCATTTTAGACACTTTAATTGCTACTGGCAGCACACCTGTAAAATCTCAAATGCTCTTTAAGGGGGTGTGACTTCTCGAGGTTTGATGAGGGATAGGGGGCCAATATAAGGGCCAAGTACCAGCACCCATCACACATCATGTGCGCACACCCCCCGACCGCCCCCGATCGCCGGAACCCCAATGCCGCTGGTCAGGTTCTACGGAGATGCACCGGAGATGGTGCCCCGACGAAGAAAAATGTGGCACCAGCACATGCCCGAGCCCAGCATGTGCTGCCGCAACCCTTGGTCCGATCCAATCTTAGACTTGGAATGAACTCCGTATGCCTAGACTTGGAATGAACTCGTATACCTAAGTTAACCCATGAAACGAGTGTGCGGGCTCTCAGTCGGCCAGAGGGATAGATGCGCAAGCCGGGGATCGGCCAGGACCCCTCTACGTGCTGTTGATTCTGCTATCATAACCCTTGGTCTGGTTTGATCTTAGACTGGGAATGAACTCCGTATGCCTAAGGCAACCGACGAAAAGAGCGGTGGGCGAGCGGGCACTACGCCGACCAGAGAGACGGGATGTGCAAGTCGTGGATCGATAGGGTGGTAGGTACGTTTAGGCACATCTTCATATTTCTACATGCCAATGCCATTTTTATGGCTTGTAAATTCATTCAATGGTCTCTTAAGCCTTCACGTGAAGTTTCATGGCAAGATGACCCATTTTCTATTTTTCATAATTTTTGAAACCTTTTGTGGTTCGAGATTTTTTAAAATTTTTCAGAAGGAATTTTGGCCCTAAACTAAGTAGACATGATCCTTGTATTTTTGTTGGCATGTACAAAAAAATTCAGCTAAAAACTCGAAGTGTACAAGATTTTGCGACCATTTTAAAAAATTGTCCCCATTTTAGACACTTTAATAGCTACTGGCATCAGACCTGTAAAATCTCAAATGCTCTTTAAAGGGGTGTGAGTTCTCAAGGTTTGATGAGGGATAGGGGGATATTATACGAGCCAAGTACCAGCACCCATCACACATCATGTGCGCATACCCCCCTGGCCCCCTGATCGCCGGAACCCCAAAGCCGCAAGTCAGGTTCTCTGACGATGCTCCGGCAATGGTGCCCCGGCGAAGAAAAATGCGACACCAGCCCATGCTCGAGCCCAGTAAGTGCTACCGCAACCCTCGGTCTGATCCGATCTTAGACTGGAAATGAACTCCGTATGCTTAGACTGGGAATGAACTCCATATGCCTAAGTCAACCCACGAAACGAGCGTGCGGGCGATCAGCCGGCCATAAGGGTGGGATGCGCAAGCCGGGGATTGACCGGGTCCCCCTCTATGGGCTGCTGGTCCTGCTGCCACAACCCTCGATTTGGTCTGATCTTAGACTGGGAATAAACTCCGTATGCCTAAGCCAACCGACGAAATGAGCGGGTCGGCGGGCTGGCGGGCATTACGCAGGCCAGAGAGACGGGATGCGCAAGCCGTGGATCGATAGGGTGGTGCTGGGCTTAGGCACATCTTCATATTTTTGCATGCCAATGCCATTTTTTATGGCTTGTAAATTCATACAATGGTCCCTTAAGCCTTCACGTGAAGTTTCATGGCAAGGCGACTCATTTTCTATTTTTCACGATTTTCGAAACTTTTTACTATTCCAAATTTTTTAAAATTTTTTCGAAAGGAGTTTTGGCCCCAAACTTGGTAGACATGATCCTTGTATTTTTTTTGGCATGCTAAAAAAATTCAACTAAAAACTCGAAGTGTACAAGATTTTGTGACCATTTGAAAAAAAATCGCCATTTCAGACATTTTAATGGCTACTGGCAGCAAACCTGTAAAATCTCAAATGCTCTTTAAGGGTTGTGAGTTCTTGAGGTTTGATGAGGGATAGGGGGCCAATATAAGGGCCAAGTACCAGCACCCATCGTACATCATGTGCGACACCCCCCTCGGCCCCCCGATCGTCGGAACCCCAATGCTGTTGGTCAGGTTCTCTGGGGATGGTGCCCCGACGAAGAAAAATGTGGCACCAGCACATGCCCAAGCCTAGCATGTGCTGCTGCAACCCTCGGTCGGGTCCAATCTTAGACTGGGAATGAACTCTATATGCTTAGACTAGGAATGAACTCCGTATGCCTAAGTCAACTCATGAAACGAGCGTGCGGGCGCTCAGTCGGCCAGAGGGGCGAGATGCACAAATCAGGGATCGGACGGGTCCCCCTTTGCATGCTGCCGATCCTGCTGCCGTAACCCTTGGTTCGGTTCGATCTTAGACTGGGAATGAACTCTATATGCTTACACTAGGAATGAACTCCGTATGCCTAAGTCAACCCATGAAACGAACATGCGGGCGCTCAGCCGGCCAGAGAGGCGGAATGCGCAAGCCGGGGATCGAACGGGTCCCCCTCTATGTGCTGCCAATCCTGCTGCCGTAACCCTCGGTCCGGTCTGATCTTAGACTAGGAATGAACGCTGTATGCCTAAGTCAACCGACGAAACGAACGGCGGCGGACGGGCACTATGCTGGCCAGAGAGACGGAATGCGTAAGCCGTGGATCGCTAGGGTGGTAGGTGGGTTTAGGCACATCTTCATATTTCTGCATGCCAATGCCATTTTCATGGCTTGTAAATTCATACAGCGGCCCCTTAAGCCTTCACTTGAAGTTTCATGGCAAGATGACTCATTTTCTATTTTTCACGATTTTCAAAACTTTTTACGGTTCAGGATTTTTTAAAATTTTTTGGGAAGGAGTTTTACCCCAAACTTGGTAGATGTGATCCTTGTATTTTTGTTGACATGCACAAAAAAATTCAGCTAAAAACTCGAAGTGTAGAAGATTTTGTGGCCATTTGAAAAAAGTGTCCCCATTTCAGACACGTTAATGGCCACTGGCAGCAAACCTGTAAAATCGCAAATTCCTTTTAAAGGGTTGTGAGTTCTCGAGGTTTGATGAGGGATAGGGGACCAATATAAGGGCCAAATACCAGCACCCATCGTACATCATGTACGCACACCCCCCCGGTCCCCCCGATCGCCGGAACCCCAATGCCGCCGGTCAGGTTCTTTGACGATGCTCCAGCGATGGTGCCCCGACGAAGAAAAATGAGGCACCAACACATGCTTGAGCCCAGCATGTGCTATCACAACCCGCGGTTTGGTCCGATCTTAGACTGGGAATGAACTTCATATGCTTAGACTGGGAATGAACTCCGTATGCCTAAGTCAACCCATGAAACAAGTGTGCGGGCGCTCAGCCTGCTAGAGGGGCGGGATACGCAAGCCGGGGATCAGTCGGGTCCCCCTCTGCGTGCTGCCGATCCTACTGCTGTAACCTCGGTCTGATCTGATCTTAGACTGGGAATGAACTTTGTATGCCTAAGCCAACTGACAAAACGAGCAGGCGGGCGAGCAGGCGAACACTACGCTAGCTAGAGAGACAGGATGCGCAAGTGATGGATCGCTGGGGTGGTAGGTGGGTTTAGGCACATCTTCATATTTCTGCATGCCAATGCCATTTTTATGGCTTGTAAATTCATACAATGGTCCCTTAAGCCTTCACGTGAAGTTTCATGGCAAGACGACTTGTTTTCTATTTTTCACGATTTTTGAAACTTTTTGCGATTTGGGATTTTTTAAAATTTTTTCAGAAGGAGTTTTAAAATACAAGGTAGACGTGATCCTTGTATTGTTTTTGGCAAGCACAAAAAAATTCAGCTAAAAACTCCAAGTGTACAAGATTTTGTGGCCATTTGAAAAAAGTGTCCCCATTTCAGACACTTTAATGGCTACTGGCAGCAAACCTGTAAAATCTCAAATGCTCTTTAAGGGGGTGTGAGTTCTTGAGGTTTGATGAGGGATAGGGGGCCAATATAATGGCCAAGTACCAGCACCCATCGCACATCATGTGCGCACACCCCCCGGCCCCCCGATCACCAGAACCCCAATGCCGTCGGTCAGGTTCTTCGGCGATGCTCCGGCAATGGTGGCCCGACGAAGAAAAATGCAGCAACAGCACATGCCCGAGCCCAGCATGTGCTGCCGCAACCCTCGGTCTGGTCCGATCTTAGACTGGGAATGAACTCCGTATGCTTAGACTAGGAATGAACTCCGTATGCCTAAGTCAACCCACGAAACGAGCGTTAGGGCACTTAGCCGGCCAGAGGGGCGGGATGCGCAAGTCGGGGATCGGCCGTGTCCCCCTCTACGTGCTCTCGATCCTTGCTGTTGCAACCCTCAATCCGGTCTGATCGTAGACTGGAAAGGAAGTCTGTATGCCTAAGCCAACCGACGAAACTAGCGGGCGGCCGGATGGGCGGGTACTACGCCGGCCAGAGAGACGGGATGCGCAAGCCGTGGATTGATAGGGTGGTAGGTGGGTTTAGGCACATCTTCATATTTCTATGTGCCAATGCCATTTTTATGGCTTGTAAATTCATACAATGGTCCCTTAAGCCTTCACGTGAAGTTTCATGGCAAGACGACTCGTTTTCTATTTTTCATGATTTTCAAAACTTTTTGCGGTTCGGGATTTTTTAAAATTTTTTCGAAAGGAGTTTTGGCCCCAAAGACGTGATCATTGTATTTTTTTTGGCATGCACAAAAAAATTCAGCTAAAAACTCGAAGTGTACAAGATTTTGTGGCCATTTGAAAAAAGTGTCCCCATTTCAAACACTTTAATGGGTACTGGCAGCAAAACTGTAAAATCTCAAATTCCTTTTAAGGGGGTGTGAGTTCTCAAGGTTTGATGAGGGATAGGGGGCCAATATAAGGGCCAAGTACCAGCGCCCATCACACATCATGTGCGCACACCCCCCGGCCCCCCCGATCGCCGTAAACCCAATGCCGCCGGTCAGGTTCTCTGGCGATGCTCCGACAAAGGTGCCCCGACGAAGAAAAATGAGGCACCAGCACATGCCTGAGCCCAGTATGTCCTACCGCAACCCTCGATTCGGTCCGTTCTTAGACTGGGAATGAACTCCTTATGCTTAGACTGGAAATGAACTCCGTATGCCTAAGTCAACCCATGAAACGAGCGTGCGGGCGGTCTGCCAGCCAGAGGGGCGGGATGCACAAGTTGGGGATCGGTCGGATCCCCCTCTACATGCTGCTGATCCTGCTGCCGTAACCCTCGGTTCGATCCGATCTTAGACTGGGAATGAACTCCGTATGCCTAAGTTAACCCACGAAACGAGCGTACGGTTGCTCAGCCGGCCAGAGGGGCGGGATGCGCAAGCTGGGGATCGGTTGGGTCCCATTCTACATGCTGTCAATCCTGCTGCCGCAACCCTCGGTCCGGTCCGATCTTAGACTAGGAATGAACTCCGTAAGCCTAAGCCAACTGACGAAACGAGCGGACAGGCGGGCGGGCGGGCACTACGCCCTGGCAGAGAGACAGGATGCGCAATCCGTGGATCAATAGGGTGGTAGGTGGGTTTAGCCACATCTTCATATTTCTACGTGCCAAACCCATTTTTATGGCTTGTAAATTCATACAATGGTCCCTTAAGCCTTCACGTGAAATTTGATGGCAAGACTACTCGTTTTCTATTTTTCACGATTTTCGAAACATTTTACGGTTGGGGATTTTTTAAAATTTTTTCAAAAGAAGTTTTAGCCCCAGACTTGGTAGACGTGGTCCTCGTATTTTTTGTTCCATGCACAAAAAATTTAGCTAAAAACTCGAAGTGTACAACATTTTGTGACCATTTGAAAAAAATGTCCCCATTTCAGACACTTTAATGGCTACTGGCTGCAAACCTGTAAAATCTCAAATGCTCTTTAAGGGGTTGTGAGTTCTCGAGATTTGATGACGGATAGGGGGCCAATATAAAGGCCAAGTACCAGCACCCATCGCACACCATGTGCGCAAACCTCCTCGCCCCCGCCGATCATCGGAACCCCAATGCCGCCCGTCAGGTTCTCCGGTGATGCTCTGACGATGGTGCCCCGGAGAAGAAAAATGTGGCACCAGCACATCCCGAGCCCAGCATGTGCTGCCGTAACCCTCGGTTCAGTCCAATCTTAGACTGGGAATGAACTCCGTATGCTTAGACTGGAAATGAGCTCCGTATGCTTAGACTGGAAAAGAACTCCGTATGCTTAAGTCAACCCACGAAACAAGCGTACGGGCGCTCAGTCAGCGAGAGGGGTGGGATGAGCAAGCCGGAGATCGGTTGGGTCCCCCTTTGCATGCTGTCGATCCTACTACCGTAACCCTCGGTCTGGTCTGATCTTAGATTGGGATTGAACTCCGTATGCCTAAGCCAACCGATGAAATGAGCGAGAGGCCGGAAGGGTGGGCACTACGCCGGCCAGAGAGACAGGATGCGTAAGCCATGGATCGATAGGGTGGTAGGTGGGTTTAGGCACATCTTTATATTTCTGTGTGCCAATGCCATTTTTATGGCTTGTAAATTCATACAATGGTCCCTTAAGCCTTCACGTGAAGTTTCATGGCAAGATGACTCGTTTTCTATTTTTCACGATTTTCAAAACTTTTTGTGCCTCGGGATTTTTTCAAAATTTTTTCGGAATGAGTTTTGGCCCCAAACTTGGTAGACGTGATCCTTGTATTTTTGTTGGCTTGCACAAAAAAAATTCAGCTAAAAACTCGAAGTGTACAAGATTTTGTGACCATTTGAAAAAAGTGTCCCCATTTCAGACACTTTAATGGCTACTGGCAGCAAACCTGTAAAATCTCAAATGCTCTTTAAGGGGGTGTGAGGTCTCAAGGTTTGATGAGGGATAGGGGGCCAATATAAGGGCTAAGTATCAGCACCCATCGTACATCATGTGCGCACACCCCACCCCCGATCTCCCGATCGCCGGAACCCCAATGCCGTCGGTCAGGTTCTCCGACGATGCTCCGACGATGGTGCCCCGATGAAGAAAAATACGGCACCGACACATGCCCAAGCCCAGCATGTGCTGCCATAACCCTCGGTCCGATCTGATCTTACACTGGGAATGAACTCCATATGCTTAGACTGGGAATGAACTCCGTCTGCCTAAGTCAACCCATAAAATGAGCGTGCAGGCGCTCAGTCGGCCAGAGGGGCGGGATGCGACAGTCGGGGATTGGTCGGGTCCCCCTCTGCGTGCTATCGATCTTGCTGCCGCAACCCTTGATTCGGTCTGATCTTAGACTGGGAATGAACTCCGTATTCCTAAGCCAACCGACGAAACGAGCGGGCGGGCACGACGCCGGCCAGAGAGACGGGATGCGCAAGCCGTGGATCGATAGGGTGGTAGGTGGGTTTAGGCACATCTTCATATTTCTGCATACCAATGCCATTTTTATGGCTTGCAAATTCATACAATGGTCCTTCAAGCCTTCACGTGAAGTTTCATGGCAAGACGACTCGTTTTCTATTTTTCACGATTTTTAAAACTTTTTGCGGTTTGGGATTTTTTTAAATTTTTTCGGAAGGAGTTTTGACCCCAAACTTGGCAGAAGTGATCCCTGTATTTTTTTTGGCACGCACAAAAAAATTCAGCTAAAAAATCGAAGCGTACAAGATTTTTCTGACCATTTGAAAAAAGTGTCCCCATTTCAGACACTTTAATGGTTACTGGCAGCAAACCTGTAAAATCTCAAATGCTCTTTAAGGGGGGGTGAGTTCTTGAGGTTTGATGAGGGATAGGGGGCCAATATAAGGGCCAAGTACCAGCACCCATCGCACATCATGTGTGCACACCCCCTGGCCCCCCCGATCGTCGGAACCCCAATGCCGTTGGTCAGGTTCTCCGCCGATGCTTCGATGATGGTGCCCGACGAAGAAAAATGCGGCACCACGCAACCATCGGTCCGGTCTGATCTTAGACTGGGAATGAACTCCGTATGGTTACACTAGGAATGAACTTCGTATGCCTAAGTCAACCCACGAAACGAGCGTGCGGGCGCTCAATCGGCCAGAGGGGCGGGATGCGCAAGCTGGGGATTGGCCGGGTTCGCCTCTGCGAGCTGCCAATCCTTCTACCACAACCCTCAGTCTGGTCTGATGTTAGACTGGGAATGAACTCCGTATGCGTAAGCCAACCAACGAAAGGAACGGGCAGGCGGGCGGGTGGGTACTACGTCGGCCAGAGAGACGGGATGCGCAAGTCGTGGATCGATAGGGTGGTAGGTGGGTTTAGGTACATCTTCATATTTCTATGTGCCAATGCCATTTTTATGGCTTGTAAATTCATGCAATGGTCTCTTAAGCCATCACGTGAAGTTTCATGGCAAGACGACTCATTTTTTATTTTTCATGATTTTTGAACCTTTTTGCGGTTCGGGATTTTTTAAAATTTTTTCGGAAGGAGTTTCATCCCCAAACATGGTAGACGTGATCCTTGTATTTTTGTTGGCATGTACAAAAAAGTTCAGCAAAAAACTCAAAGTGTACAAGATTTTGTGACCATTCGAAAAAACTGTCCCCATTTTAGACACTTTAATGACTACTGGCAGGAAACCTGTAAAATCTCAAATGCTCTTTAAGGGGGTGTGAGTTCTCGAGGTTTGATGAGGGATAGGGGGCCAATATAAGGGCCAAGTACCAGCACCCATCACACATCATGTGCGCACACCCCCCCCTGGCGCCCTCAATCGTCGGAACCCCAATGCCGTCGGTCAGGTTCTCCGGCGATGCTCCGGTGATGGTGCCCCGGCAAAGAAAAATGCGACACCAGCACATGCCCGAGCCTAGCATGTGCTACCGTAAACCTCTGTCCGATCCGATCTTAGACTGGGAATGAACTCCGTATGCCTAAGTCAAACCACGAAACGAGCGTACGGGCAGTCAGCCGACCCGAGGGGCGGGATGAGCAAGTCGGGGATCGGCCGATTCCCCCTTTGCATGCTGTTGATCCCACTGTGCAACCCTCGGTCTGATCTGATCTTAGACTGGGAATGAACTCCGTATGCCTAAGCCAACCGATGAAACGAGTGGGCGGACGGGCAGGCACTTCACCGGTTAGAGAGACGGGATGCGCAAGCCGTGGATCGATAGGGTGGTAGGTAGGTTTAAACACAACTTCATATTTCTGCATGCCAATGCCATTTTTATGGCTTGTAAATTCATACAACCATCCCTTAAGCCTTCACGTGAAGTTTCATGGCAAGACGACTTGTTTTTTATCTTTCACGATTTTTGAAACTTTTTGCGGTTCGAGATTTTTTAGAATTTTTTCGGAAGGATTTCTGGCCCCAAACTTGGTAGATGTGATCCTTGTATTTTTGTTGGCATGCACAAAAACATTTCAGCTAAAAACTCGAAGTGTACAAGATTTTGTGACCATTTGAAAAAAGTGTCCCATTTTTAGACACTTTAATGGCTACTGGCAGCAAACCTGTAAAATCTCAAATGCTCTTTAAGGGCGTGTGAGTTCTCAATGATTGATGAGGGATAGGGGGCCAATATAAGGGCCAACTACCAGCACTCATCGTCCATCATGTGCGCACACCCCTCCCGGCCCCCCCGATCGCTGGAATGCCAATACCGCCAGTCAAGTTCTCCGACGACGGTGCCCCGACGAAGAAAAATGCGGCACCAGCACATGCCCGAGCCCAGCATGTGCTGCTGTAACCCTCGGTCCAGTCCGATCTTAGACTGGGAAAGAACTTCGTATGCTTAGACTGGGAATGAACTCCGTATGCCTAAGTCAACCCATGAAACGAGCGTGCGGGCGCTCAGTCGGCCAGAGGGGCGGGATGCGCAAGCCAAGGATCGACCGGGTCTGCCTCTACGTGCTGCCGATCCTGCTACCACAACCCTCGTCCGGTCTGATCTTAGACTGGGAATGAACTCCGTATGCCTAAGCCAACCGACGAAATGAACGGGCGGGCGGGCACTACGCCGGCCAGAGAGACGGGATGCGCAAGCCGTGGATCGATAGGGTGGTAGGTGGGTTTAGGCACATCTTCATATTTCTATGTGCCAATGCCATTTTTATGGCCTGTAAATTCTTACAATGGCCCTTGAAGCCTTCACGTGAAGTTTCAAGGCAAGACTACTCGTTTTCTATTTTTCATGATTTTTGAAACTTTTTACGGTTTGGGATTTTTTAAAATTTTCTCAGAAGGAGTTTTGACCCCAAACTTGGCAAATGTGATCCTTGTATTTTTTTTGGCATGCACAAAAAAATTTAGCTAAAAAATCGAAGTGTATAATATTTTGTGACCATTTGAAAAAAGTGTCCCATTTTCAGACACTTTAATGCCTGCTGGCAGCAAACCTGTAAAATCTCAAATGCTTTTTAAGGGCGTGTGAGTTCTCGAGGTTTGATGAGGGATAGGGGGCCAATATAAGGGCCAACTACCAGCACTCATCGTACATCATGTGCGCACACCCCCCAGCCCCCCCGATCGCTGGAACCCCAGTACCGCCGGTCAGGTTCTCCGACGACGGTGCCCCGACAAAGAAAAATGCGGCACCAGCACATGCCCGAGCCCAGCATGTGCTGTCGCAACCCTCGGTCTGGTCGATCTTAGACTGGGAATGAACTCCGTATGCTTAGACTGGGAATGAACTCCATATGCCTAAGTCAACCCATGAAACGAGCGTGCGGGCGCTCAGTCGGCCAGAGGGGCGGGATGCTTAAGCCAGGATCGACCGGGTCCGCCTCTACATGTGGCCGATCCTGCTGTCGCAACCCTCTATCCGGTCTGATCTTACACTGGGAATGAACTCCGTATGCCTAAGCCAATTGACGAAACAAGTGGGTGGGCGGGCACTACGCCAGCCAGAGAGACGGGATGCGCAAGCCATGGATCGATAGGGTGGTAGGTGGGTTTAGGCACATCTTCATATTTCTGTGTGCTAATGCCATTTTTATGACCTGTAAATTCTTACAATGGTCCTTTAAGCCTTCACGTGAAGTTTCAAGGCAAGACGACTCATTTTCTATTTTTCACGATTTTTGAAACTTTTTACGGTTTGGGATTTTTTCAAATTTTCTCAAAAGGAGTTTTGGCCCCAAACTTGGCAGACGTGATCTTTTTATTTTTTTTGGCATGCACAAAAAAATTCAGCAAAAAACTCGAAGTGTACAAGATTTTGTGACCATTTGAATAAAGTGTCCCCATTTCAGACGCTTTAATGGGTACTTGCAGCAAACCTGTAAAATCTCAAATGCCTTTTAAGGGGGTGTGAGTTCTCGAGGTTTGATGAGGGATAGGGGGCCAATATAAGGGCCAAGTACCAGCACCCATCTCACATCATGTGTGCACCCCCCCGGCCCCCCCGATCGCCGGAACCCCAATGCCGTCGGTCAGGTTCTTCGACGATGCTCCGACGATGATGCCCGAAAAGAAAAATGGGCACCAGCACATGCCCGAGCCACAGTGCTGCCGTAACCCTCGGTCAGTCTGATCTTTGACTAGGAATGAACTCCGTATGCTTAACTGGGAATGAACTCTGATGCCTAAGTCAACCCATGAAACGAACGTACGGTGTTCAGCCGACCAGAGAGGGGATGCGCAACCGGGGATCGCAGGTCCCCCTCTGTGCTGTCGATCCTCTGCCGCAACCCTCGGTCCGGCCGATCTTAGTGGAATGAACTCCGTATGGCCTAAGCCAACCGAATGAAACGAAGGCAGGGCGGCGGGCAGGCACTATGCCGGCCAGGTGACGGGATGCGCAAGCCGTGGACCGATAGGGTGGTAGGTGTTGGTTTTAGGCAACATCTTCAATATTTCTGCTCCCAATGCCATTTTTATGGCTTGTAAATTCATACAATGGTCCCTTAAGCCTTCACGTGAAGTTTCATGGCAAGACGACTCGTTTTCTATTTTTCATGATTTTCGAAACATTTTGTGGTTCGGGATTTTTTAAAATTTTTTCGGAAGGAGTTTTGGCCCCAAACTTGGCTGACATGATCCCTGTATTTTTGTTGGCATGCAAAAATAAATTCAGCTAAAAACTTGAAGTGTACAATATTTTGTGACCATTTGAAAAAGTGTCCCCATTTCAGACACTTTAATGGCTACTGGCAGCAAACCTGTAAAATCTCAAATGCTCTTTAAGGGTGGTGTGAGTTCTCAAGGTTTGATGAGGGATAGCGGGCCAATATAAGGGCCTAGTACCAGCACCCGATCGACACATCATGTGCGCTACACCCCCCGGTCCCCCGTTCGGAACCCCAATGCGCCGGTCAGTTCTCGTGAGCTGGATGGTGCCCTGGCAAAAGAAAAATGCGGCACCAGCACATGCCTCAGCCCAGCATGTGCTGCCGCAACCCTCGGTCCGGTCTGATCTTAGACTGGGAATGAACTCCATATGCTTACACTGGGAATGAACTTCGTATGCCTAAGTCAACCCACGAAACGAGCGTGCGGGCGCTCAGCCTGCCAGAGGGGCGGGATGCGCAAGCCCGAGTCCCCCTCTGCATGCTGTCGATCCTGCTGTCGCAACCCTTAGTCCGGTCTAATCTTAGACTGGGAATGAACTCCGTATGCCTAAGCCAACCTACGAAACAAGCGGGCAGGCGCGCACTATGCCGGCCAGAGAGACGGGATGCGCAAGCCATGGATCGATAGGGTGGTAGGTGGGTTTAGGCACATCTTCATATTTCTGCATGCCAATGCCATTTTTATGGCTTGTAAATTCATACAATGGTCCCCTAAGCCTTCACGTGAAGTTTCATGGCAAAGACTTGTTTTCTATTTTTCTTGATTTTTGAAACTTTTTATGGTTTGGGATTTTTTTAAATTTTTTCGGAAGGAGTTTTGGCCCCAAACTTGGTAGACGTGATCCTTTTATTTTTGTAGGCATGCACAAAAAAATTCAGCTAAAAATTAAAAGTGTACAAGATTTTGTGACCATTTGAAAAAAGTGTCCCCATTTCGGACACTTTAATGGCTACTGGCAGCAAACCTTTAAAATCTCAAATGCTCTTTAAGAGGGTGTGAGTTCTCAAGGTTTGATGAGGGATAGGAGGCCAATATAAGGGCCAAGTACCAGCACCCATCGCACATCATGTGTGCGCACCCCCCGACCCCCCGATCGCCGGAACCCCAATGTCGCCGGTCAGATTCTCTCGCAATGCTCAGGCGATGGTGCCCCGGCAAAGAAAAATGTGGCACCAGCACATGCCCGAGCCGAGCATGTGCTGCCACAACCATTGGTTTGGTCCGATCTTAGACTGCGAATGAACTCCGTATGCTTAGACTGGGAATGAACTCTGTATGCCTAAGTCAATCCACAAAACGAGCGTGCGGGCGCTCAGCCGGCCAGAGGGGCGGGATGCGTAAGCCGAGGATCGACCGGGTCCCCCTCTGTGTGTTGTTGATCCTGCTGCCGCAATCCTCGGTCTGATCCAATCTTAGACTGGGAATGAACTCTGTATGCCTAACCAGCCGACGAAATGAGCGGACGAGCGGGCAGGCGGGCGGGCGGGCGCTACGCCGACGAGAGAGATGGGATGCGCAAGCCATGGATCGATAAGGTGGTAGGTAGGTTTAGGCACATCTTCATATTTCTGCATGCCAATGCCATTTTTATAGCTTGTAAATTCATACAATGGTCCCTTAAGCCTTCACGTGAAGTTTCATGGCAAGACTACTTGTTTTCTATTTTTCATGATTTTGAAAACTTTTTACGGTTCGGGATTTTTTAAAATTTTTTCAGGAGGAATTTTTGCCCCAAACTTGTTACACCTGATCCTTGCAATTTTTTTGGCATACACAAAAAAATTCAGCTGAAAACTCAAAGTGTACAAGATTTTGTGACCATTTGAAAAAAGTGTCCTCATTTCAGACACTTTAATGGCTACTGGCAGCAAACCTATAAAATCTCAAATGCTCTTTAAGGGGGTGTGAGTTCTCGAGGTTTGATGAGGGATAGGGGGCCAATATAAGGGCCAAGTACCAGCATCCATCGCACATCATGTGTGCACACCCCCCCGACCACCCCGATCGTCGGAACACCAATGCCGCCGGTAAGGTTCTCCGATGATGCTCCGGCAATGGTGCCCCGGCAAAGAAAAATGTGGCTCCAACACATGCCCGAGCCCAGCATGTGCTACCACAACCCTCAGTCTGGTCTGATCTTAGACTGGGAATGAACTCCGTATGCCTAGACTGGGAATGAACTTTGTATGCCTAAGTCAACCCACGAAATGAGCATGCGGGAGCTCAGTCAGCCAGAGGGGCACGATGCGTAAGCCGAGGATCGACCCGGTCCCCCTTTACGTGATGTCGATCCTGCTATCGTAACCTTCGGTCCGGTCTGATCTTAGACTGGGAATGAACTCCGTATGCCTAAGCCAACCGACGAAACGAGAGGGCGGGTGGGCACTACGCCGGCCAGAGAGACGGGATGCGCAAGCTGTGGATCGATAGGGCGGTAGGTGGGTTTAGGCACTTCTTCATATTTTTACGTGCCAATGCCATTTTTATGGCTTGTAAATTCATACAATGGTCCCTTAAGCCTTCACGTGAAGTTTCGTGGCAAGACGACTCGTTTTCTATTTTTCACAATTTTTGAAACATTTTACGATTCGAGATTTTTTAAAATTTTTTCGGAAGTAGTTTTGGCCCCAAACTTGGTAGACGTGATCCTTTTATTTTTTTTGGCACGCACAAAACAATTCAACTAAAAACTCAGAGTGTACAAAATTTTGTGACCATTCGAAAAAAGTCTCCCCATTTCAAACACTTTAATGGCTACTGGCAGCAAACCTGTAAAATCTCAAATGCTCTTTAAAGGGGTGTGACTTCTCGAGGTTTGATGAGGGATCGGGGGCCAATATAAAGGTCAAGTACCAGCATCCATCGTACATCATGTGCGCATACCCCCTGGCCCCACCGATCATCGAAACCTCAATACCACCGGTCAGGTTCTCCGGTGATGCTCTGGGGATGGTGCCCCGAGGAAGAAAAATACGGCACCAGCAAATGCCCAAGCCCAGCATGTGCTACCGTAAAGCTCAGTCTGATCCGATCTTTAGACTGGGAATGAACTTCGTTTGCTTAGACTGGGAATGAACTCCGTATGCCTAAGTCAACCACACGAACGAGTGTGCGGGTGCTCAATCGACCAGAGGGGCGGATGCTGCGGTCGGGGATCCGGTCGGGTCCCCCTCTGCATGTTACACAATCTTGCTGCCACAACTCCTTGGGACCGGTTCGATCTTAGACTAGGAACTGAACTCTGTATGCTGTAGCTGGGAATGAACTCCATATGCCTAAGTCAACCCACGAAATGAGCGTGCGGGCGCTCAGCCGGCCAGGGGGGCGGGATGTGCAAGCTGGGGATCGGCCAGGTCCCACTCTGTGTGCTGTCGATCCTGCTGCTGCAACACTCGGTCCAGTCTGATCTTAGACTGGCAATGAACTCCGTATGCCTAAGCCAACTCACAAAACGAGCGAGCGGGCACTAGGCCGGCCAAAAAGACGGGATGCGCAAGCCGTCGATCCATAGGGGGGTAGGTGGGTTTAGGCACATCTTCATATTTCTGCATGCCAATGCCATTTTTATGGCTTGTAAATTCATACAATGGTCCCTTAAGCCTTCACGTGAAGTTTCATGGCAAGACGACCCGTTTTCTATTTTTCACGATTTTCAAAACTTTTTACGGTTCGGGATTTTTTAAAATTTTTTTGGAAGGAGTTTTGCCCCAAACTTGGTAGACATGACCCTTGTATTTTTTTTGGTATGCACAAAAAAATTCAGCCAAAAACTCGAAGTGTACAATATTTTGTGACCATTTGAAAAAAGTGTTCCCATTTCGCACACTTTAATGGCTACTGGCAGCAAACCTGTAAAATCTCAAATCCTTTTTAAGGGTGTGTGAGTTCTCAAGGTTTGATGAGGGATAGCGGGCCAATATAAGGGCCAAGTACCAGTACCCATCACACATCATGTGCGCACAGCCCCGTGACCCCCCGATCGCCAGAACCCCAATGCCGCCGGTCAAGTTCTCCGACGATGGTGCCCCGACGAAGAAAAATGCGGCACCAGCACATGCCCGAGCCCAGCATGTGCAACCGAAACCCTCGGTCCAATCCGATCTTAGACTGGGAATGAACTCCGTATGCTTAGACTGGGAATGAACTCCGTATGCCTAAGTCAACCCATGAAACGAGCGTGCGGGCACTCAGCCGACCAGGGGGGCGGGATGCGCAAGCCGGGGATCGGCCAGGTCCCCCTCTGCGTGCTGCCGATCCTGCTGCTGCAACTCTCTGTCCGGTCTGATCTTAGACTAGCAATGAACTCCGTATGCCTAAGCCAACCGACAAAACGAGCGAGCGGGCACTAAGCCGACCAAAAAGACGGGATGCGCAAGCCGTCGATCCATAGGGTGATAGGTGGGTTTAGGTACATCTTCATATTTCTGCATGCCAATGCCATTTTTATGGCTTGGAAATTCATACAATGGTCCCTTAAGCCTTCACGTGAAGTTTCATGGCAAGACTACTCGTTTTTAATTTTTCACGATTTTCAAAACGTTTTACGGTTCGGGATTTTTTAAAATTTTTTTGAAAGGATTTTTCGCCCCAAACTTTGTAGACATGATCCTTGTATTTTTGTTGGCATGCATAAAAAAATTCAGCTAAAAACTCAAAGTGTACAAGATTTTGTGACAATTTGAAAAAAGTGTCCCTATTTCAGATACTTTAATGCCTACTGACAGCAAACCTGTAAAATCTCAAATGCTCTTTAAGGGGGTGTGAGTTCTTGAGGTTTGATGACGGATAGGGGGCCAATATAAGGGCTAAGTACCAGCACCCATCGCACATCATGTGTGCACACCCCCGGCCCCCGATCGTCGGAACCCCAATGCCATCGGTCAGGTTCTCCGGTGATGGTCCGATGTTGGTGCCCCGACGAAGAAAAATGTGGCACCAGCACATGCCCGAGCCCAGCATGTGCTGCCGTAACCCTCGGTCTGGTCCGATCTTAGACTGGGAATGAACTCCGTATGCCTAAGCCAACCAACGAAACGAGCGGGCGGGCGGGCACTACACCGGCCAGAGAGACGGGATGCGCAAGCCGTGGATCGATAGGGTGGTAGGTGGGTTTAGGCACATCTTCTTATTTCTGCATGCCAATGCCATTTTTATGGCTTGTAAATTCGTACAATGGTCCCTTAAGCCTTCACGTGAAGTTTCATGGCAAGAGCACTCGTTTTCTATTTTTCATGATTTTTGAAAATTTTGGCGGTTCGGGATTTTTAAAATTTTTTCAGAAGGTCTTTTGGTCCCAAACTTGGTAGACATGATCCTTGTATTTTTTTTGGCATTCACAAAAAAATTTAGCTAAAAACTCGAAGTGTACAAGATTTTGCGACCATTTGAAAAAAGTGTCCCCATTTCAGACAGTTTAATGGCTACTGGCAGCAAACCTGTAAAATCCCAAATGCTCTTTAAGCGGGTGTGTGTTCTCGAGGTTTGATGAGGGATAGGGGGCCAATATATGGGCCAAGTACTAGCACCCATCGCACATCATGTGCGTACACCCCCCTGGCCCCCCCGATCGTCGGAACCCCAATTCCACTGATTAGGTTCTCCGACGATACTCCGGCAATGGCGCCCTGGCGAAGAAAAATATGGCACCAGCGCATGCCTGAGCCCAGCAGGTGCTGCCGCAACCCTCGGTCTGGTCCGATCTTAGACTGGGAAAGAACTCTGTATGCTTAGATTGGGAATGAACTCCGTATGCCTAAGTCAACCCACGAAACGAGCGTGCGGGAGCTCAGCCAGCCAGAGGGGATAGATGCACAAGTCGGGGATTGGTCGGGTCCCCCTCTGTGTGCTGCCGATCCTGCTGCTGCAACCTTTGATTCGGTCCGATCTGAGACTGGGAATGAACTCAGTCGGCCAGAGGGGATGGATGAGCAAGCCGGGGATCGACCGGGTCCCCCTTTGTGTGCTACCGATCCTGCTGCTGCAACCCTCGATCCGATCCGATCTGAGACTGGGAATGAACTTCGTATGCCTAAGCCAACCGATGAAATGAAAGGGCGGGCGGGCACTACGTCGTCCAAAAAGACGGGATGCGCACGCCATGGATCGATAGGGTGGTAGCTGGGTTTAGGAACATCTTCATATTTCTGCATGCCAATGCCATTTTTATGGCTTGTAAATTCATACAATGGTCCCTTAAGCCTTCACGTGAAGTTTCATGGCAAGACTACTCATTTTCTATTTTTCACGATTTGTAAAACTTTTTACGGTTCGAGATTTTTTCAAATTTTTTCGGAAGGAGTTTTGGCCCCAAACTTGGCAGATGTGATCCTTGTATTTTTATTGGCATGCACAAAAAAATTCAGCAAAAAACTCAAAGTGTACAGATTTTGTGACCATTTGAAAAAAGTGTCCCCATTTCAGACACTTTAATGGCTACTGGCAGTAAACCTGTAAAATCTCAAATGCTCTTTAAAGGGGTGTGAGTTCTCGAGGTTTGATGAGGGATAGGGGGCCAATATAAAGGTCAAGTACCAGCATCCATCGTACATCATGTGCGCATACCCCCTGGCCCCACCGATCGTCGGAACCTCAATACCGCTGGTCAAGTTCTCCGGCGATGCTCTGGCGATGGTGCCCCAAGGAAGAAAAATGCGGCACCAGCAGATGCCCAAGCCCAGCATGTGCTGTCGTAAACCTCAGTCTAATCCGATCTTAGACTGGGAATGAACTTTGTTTGCTTAGACTGGGAATGAACTCCGTATGCCTAAGTCAACCCACGAAACGAGTGTGCGGGTGCTCAATCGGCCAGAGGGGCGGGATGCGCGAGCCGGGGATCGGTCGGGGCCCCCTCTGCATGTTACCAATCTTGCTACCACAACCCTTGGTCCGGTCCGATCTTAGACTGGGAATGAACTCTGTATGCCTAAGCCAACCGATGAAACGAGTGGGCGGGCAGGAGGGCGGGCACTACGTCGACCAGAGAAATGGGATGCGCAAGCCGTGGATCGATAGGGTGGTAGGTGGGTTTAGGGACATTTCATATTTCTGCGTGCCAATGCCATTTTTATGGCTTGTAAATTCATACAATGGTCCCTTAAACCTTCACGTGAAGTTTCATGGCAAGATGACTCATTTTCTATTTTTCATGATTTTTTAAACTTTTTACGGTTCGGGATTTTTTAAAAGTTTTTCGAAAGGATTTTTGACCCCAAACTTGGTAGACGTGATCCTTGTATTTTTGTTGGCACGCACAAAAAAATTCAGCTAAAAACTCGAAGTGTACAAGATTTTTGTGACCATTTGAAAAAAGTGTCCCGATTTCAGATGCTTTAATGGCCATTGGCAGCAAACCTGTAAAATCTCAAATGCTCTTTAAGGGGGTGTGAGTTCTCAAGGTTTGATGATTGATAGCGAGGCAATATAAGGGCCAAGTACCAGCACGCATCATACATCAGAGCGCACAACCCCCCGGCCCCCCGATCGTCGGAACCCCAATGCCGCCGGTCAAGTTCTCTGGCGATGCTCCGGGGATGGTGCCCCGATGAAGAAAAATGCAGCACCAGCACATGCCCGAGCCCAGCATGTGCTGCCGTAACCCTCGGTATGCTTCGACTGGGAATAAACTCCAAATGCCTAAGTCAACCCACGAAATGAGCTTGCGGGAGCTCAGCCGGCCAGAGGGGATGGATGCGCAAGCCGGGGATCGGCCATGTCCCCCTCTATGTGCTGCCGATCTTGCTGCCATAACCCTTGGTCCGATCTGATCTTGGACTGGGAATGAACTCCGTATGCCTAAGCCAACCGACGAAACGAGCGGCGTGCAGGCGGCGGGCACTATGTTGGCCAGAAAGACGGGATGCGCAAACGTGGATCGATAGGTGGTAGGTGGGTTTAGGACATCTTCATATTTCTACGTGCCAATGCCATTTTTATGGCTTGTAAATTCATAAAATGGTCCCTTAAGCCTTCATGTGAAGTTTCATGGCAAGAAGACCCGTTTTCTATTTTCTCACGACTTTTGAAACTTTTTGCAGCTCGGATTTTTTAAAATTTTTTCGGAAGGATTTTGGCCCCAAACTTGGTACACGTGATCCTTGTATTTTTGTTGGCATGCACAAAAAAATTCAGCTAAAAACTCGATCTGTACAAGATTTTGTGACAATTTGAAAAAAGTGTCCCCATTTCAGACACTTTAATGGCTACTAGAAGCAAAGCTGTAAAATCTCAAATGCTCTTTAAGGGGGTGTGAGTTCTCGAGGTTTGATGAGGGATAGGGGGCCAATATAAGGGCTAAGTACCAGCACCAATCGCACATCATGTGCGCACACCCCCCGCCCCCGATCATCGAAACCCCAATACCACCGATTAGGTTCTCCGACGATGCTCCGACGATGGTGCCCCGACGAAGAAAAATGTGGCACCAGCATATGCCCAAGCCCAGCATGTGTTGCCGCAACCCTCGGTCCGATCCAATCTTAGACTGGGAATCAACTCCGTATGCTTAGACTATGAATGAACTCTGTATGCCTAAGTCAACCTACGAAACGAGCGTGTGGGCGCTCAGCCGGCCAGAGGGGCGGGATGCGCAAGTCAGGGATCGCTGGGTCCCCCTCTGCGTGCTGCCGATCCTGCTACCGCAACCTTCGGTCTGATCCGATCTTAGACTGGCAAAGAACTCGTATGCCTAAGCCAACCGACGAAACGAGCGGGCGGGCAGACGGGCAGGCACTACGTCAGCCAGAGAGACGGGATGCGCAAGCCATGGATCGATAGGGTGGTAGGTGGGTTTAGGCACATCTTCATATTTCTGCATGCCAATGCCATTTTTATGGCTTGTAAATTCATACAATGGTCCCTTAAACCTTCACGTGAAGTTTCATGGCAAGACGACTCATTTTCTATTTTTCATGATTTTTAAAACTTTTTACAGTTCGGGATTTTTTAAAATTTTTTCGAAAGGAGTTTGGCCCCAAACTTGGTAGACGTGATCCTTGTATTTTTGTTGGCATGCACAAAAAAATTCAGCTAAAAACTCGAAGTGTACAAGATTTTGTGACCATTTGAAAAAAGTGTCCCCATTTTAGACACTTTAATTGCTACAGGCAGCAAACCTGTAAAATCTCAAATGCTCTTTAAGGGGTGTGAGATCTCGAGGTTTGATGAGGGATAAGGGGCCAATATAAGGGCCAAGTACCGGCACCCATCGCACATCATGTGCGCACACCCCCCCGGCCCCGCCGATCACCGGAACCCCAATGCCACCGGTCAGGTTCTCCGGTGATGCTCCGGCGATGGTGCCTTGGTGAAGAAAAATATAGCACCAGCACATGCTCGAGCCCAGCATGTGCTGCCGCAACCCTCGGTCTGATCCGATCTTAGACTGGAAATGAACTCCGTATGCTTAGCCTGGGAATGAACTCCATATGCCTAAGTCAACCGACGAAACAAGCGTTCAGGCGCTCAGCCGGCCAGAGGGGTGGGATGCGCAAGCCGGGGATCGACCGGGTCCCCTCTGCATGCTGTAGATCCTGCTACCACAACCCTCGGTTTGGTCCGATCTTAGACTAGGAATGAACTCCGTATGCCTAAGCCAACTGACGAAACGAGCGGGCGGGCAGGCACTACGCTGGCCAAAGAGACGGGATGCACAAGCTGTGGATCGATAGGGTGGTAGATGAGTTTATGCACATCTTCATATTTCTAAGTGCCAATGCCATTTTTATGGCTTGTAAATTCGTACAATGGTCCCTTAAGCCTTCACGTGAAGTTTCATGGCATGATGACTCGTTTTCTATTTTTCATGATTTTTGAAACTTTTTGCGGTTCGGGATTTTTTGAAATTTTTTTGGAAGGAGTTTTGGCTAAAACCTTGGTAGATGTGATCCTTGTATTTTTTTTGGCATGCACAAAAAAATTCAGCTAAAAACTTGAAGTGTACAAGATTTTGTGACCATTTGAAAAAAGTGTCCCCATTTCAGACACTTTAATGGCTACTGGCAGCAAACCTGTAAAATCTCAAATGCTCTTTAAGGGGGTGTGAGTTCTCGAGGTTTGATGAGAGAGAGGGGCCAATATAAGGGCCAAGTACCAGCACCCATCGCACACCATGTGCGCACACCCCCCGGCCGCCCAGATCGTCAGAACCCCAATGTCGCCGGTCAGGTTCTCCGACGATGCTCCGACGATGGTGCCCTGGCGAAGAAAAATACGGCACCAGCACATGCCCGAGCCTAGTATGTGCGGCCGTAACCCTCGGTCCGGTCCATTCTTAGACTAGGAATGAACTTCGTATGCTTAGATTGGGAATGAACTCCATATGCCTAAGTCAACCCACGAAACGAGCGTGTGGGCGCTCAGCCGGCCAGAGGGGCGGGATACGCAAGCCAGGGATCGTCTGGGTCCTCTTCCGCATGCTACCCATCCTGCTACCGCAACCCTCAGTCCGATCCAATCTTAGACTAGGAATGAACTCCGTGTGCTTAGACTGGGAATGAACTCCGTACGCCTAAGTCAACCCATGAAACGAGCGTGTAGGTGCTTAGCTGGCCAGAGGGGCGGGATACGCAAGCCGGGGATCAGCCGGGTCCCCCTCTGCGTGCTGCTAATCCTGTCGCCGTAACCCTCGATCTGGTCCGACCTTAGACTAGGAATGAACTCCTTATGCTTAGACTGGGAATGAACTCCGTATGCCTAAGTCAACCCACAAAACGAGCGTGCGGCGCTCAGCCGGCCAGAGGGGGGATGCACAAGCTGAGGATCGACCGGGTCCCTCTCTACGTGCCACCGATCCTGCTGCTGCAACCCTCAGTCTGATTCAATCTTAGACTAGGAATGAACTCTGTATGCCTAAGCCAACCGACGAAACGAACGGGCAGGCACTACGCCGGCCAGAGAGATGGCATGCGCAAGCCGTGGATCGATAGGGTGGTAAGTGGGTTTAGGCACATCTTCATATTTCTGCATGCCAATGCCATTTTTATGGCTTGTAAATTCATACAATGGTCCCTTAAGCCTTCACGTGAAGTTTAATGGCAAGACGACTCGTTTTCTATTTTTCACGATATTCAAAACTTTTTACGGTTCGGGATTGTTTAAAATTTTTTTCGGAAGGAGTTTTGGCCGTAAATTGGTAGACGTGATCCTTGTATTTTTGTTGGCATGCACGAAAAAATTCAACTAAAAACTCGATGTGTACAAGATTTTGTGACCATTTGAAAAAGTGTCCCCATTTTAGACACTTTAATGGCTACTGGCAGCAAACCTGTGAAATCTCAAATGCTCTTTAAGGGGGTGTGAGTTCTCTCAAGGTTTGATGATGTGATTAAGGGGCCAATATAAGGGCCAAGTACCAGCACCCATCGCACATCATGTGCGGCACACCCCCCCGGCCCCCGATCACCGGAACCCCAATGCCGTCGATCAGGTTCTCCGTGATGCTCCGCAGGTTGCCCCGACGAAGAAAAATGTGGCACCAGCACATGCCTGAGCCCAGCATGTCTGCCGTAACCCTCAGTCGATCCGGTCTTAGACTGGGAATGAACTCCGTATGCTACTAGGGAATGAACTCGTATGCCTAAGTCAACCATGAAACGAGCGTGCGGGTGCTCAGCCGGCCAGAGGGGCGGGATGCGGCAAGCAGGGATCGGCTTGGTCCCCCTCTGCGTGCTGCCGATCCTTGCTGCCGCAACCCTCGTCTTTGCTATCTTAGACTGGGAATAACTCCGTATGCCTAAGCCAACTGACGAAACGACGCGGCGGGCACTACCACGGCCAAAGAGACGGGATGCGCAAGCCGTGGATCGATAGGGTGGTAGGTGGGTTTAGGCACATCTTCATATTTCTGCATGCCAATGCCATTTTTATGGCTTGTAAATTCATACAATGGTCCTTTAAGCCTTCACGTGAAGTTTCATGGCAAGACGACTCATTTTTTATTTTTCATGATTTTCGAAACTTTTTTCGGTTCGGGATTTTTGAAAAATTTTTTGGAAGGAGTTTTGGCCCCAAACATGGTAGATGTGATCCTTGTATTTTTGTTGGCATGCACAAAAAAATTCAGCTAAAAACTCGATGCGTACAAATTTTGTGACCATTTGAAAAAAGTGTCCCCATTTCAGACACTTTAATGGCTACTGGCAGCAAACCTGTAAAATCTCAAATGCTCTTTAAGGGGGTGTGAGTTCTTGAGGTTTGATGAGGGATAGGGGGCCAATATAAGGCCCAAGTACTAGTACCCATCGCACATCATATGTGCACACCCCCTGGCCCCCGCAATCGTCGGACCCTAATGCCGTCGGTCAGGTTCTCCGGTGATGGTGCCCCGGCGAAGAAAAATGCGACACCAGCACATGCCCGAGCCCAGCATGTGCTATCACAACCCTCGGTGCGGTCCGATCTTAGACTGAGAATCAACTCCGTATACTTAGACTGGGAATGAACTCTATATGCCTAAGTCAACCCATGAAACGAGCGTGCAGGCGCTCAGCCGACCAGAAGGGCGGGATGCGCAAGCCAGGGATCGACCGGGTCCCCCTTTACGTGCTGTCGATCCTGCTACCGCAACCCTCAGTCTGGTCTGATGTTAGACTGGGAATGAACTCCGTATGTCTAAGCCAACCGACAGAACGAGCGGGCGGGCGGGCGGGTGGGCACTACGCCGGCCAGAGAGATGGGATGCGCAAGCCGTGGATCGATAGGGTGGTAGGTGGGTTTAGGCACATCTTCATATTTCTGTGTGCCAATGCCATTTTTATGGCTTGTAAATTCATACAATGGTCTCTTAAGCCTTCACGTGAAGTTTCATGGCAAGACGACTCGTTTTCTATTTTTCAGGATTTTTTAAACTTTTTAAGGTTCAGGATTTTTTAAAATTTTTTTGGAAGGAGTTTTGGCCCCAAACTTGGTAGACCTATCCTTGTATATTTGTTGGCATGCACAAAAAAATTCAGCTAAAAACTCGAAATGTACAAGATTTTGTGACCATTTGAAAAAAGTGTCCCCATTCTAGACACTTTAATGGCTACTGGCAGCAAACTTGTAAAATTTCAAATGCTCTTTAAGGGGGTGTGGGTTCTCGAGGTTTGATGAAGGATAGGGGGCCAATATAAGGGCCAAGTACCAGCACCCATCACACATCATGTGTGCACACCCCCCCGCCCCCCGATCGTTGGAACCTCAATGCCGCCGGTCAGGTTCTCCGGCGATGCTCCGACGATGGTGTCTCGACGAAGAAAAATGTAGCACCAGCACATGCCCGAGCCTAGCATGTGCTACTGCAACCTACGGTTCTGTCCAATCTTAGACTGGGAATGAACTCCATATGCTTAGACTGGGAATGAACTCCGTATGCCTAAGTCAACCCACGAAACGAGCATGTGGGCGCTCAGCTGGCCAGAGGGGCGGAATGCGATAGCCGGGAATCGGCCAGGTACCCCTCCGTGTGCTGTCGATCCTGTTGCCACAACCCTCAGTACGGTCCAATCTTAGGCTGGGAAGGAACTCCATATGCCTAAGCCAATCGACGAAACGAGTGGACGGGCGGGCGGGCACTACGTCGGCCAGAGAGACGGGATGCGCAAGCTGTGGATCGATAGGGTGGTAGGTGGGTTTAGGCACATCTTCATATTTCTACATGCCAATGCCATTTTTATGGCTTGTAAATTCATACAATGGTCCTTTAAGCCTTCACATGAAGTGTCATGGCAAGACGACTCGTTTTCTATTTTTCCCAATTTTTGAAAGTTTTTACGGTTCGGGATTTTTTAAAATTTTTCGAAAAGAATTTTAGCCCCAAATTTGGTAGACGTGATCCTTGTATTTTTGTTGGCATGCACAAAAAAATTTAGCTAAAAACTCAAAGTGTACAAGATTTTGTGACCATTTGAAAAAAGTGTCCCCATTTCAGACACTTTAAGGCTACTGGCAGCAAACCTGTAAAATCTCAATTGCTCTTTAAGGGGGTGTGAGTTCTCGAGTTTGATGAGGGATAGGGGGCCAATATAAGGGCCAAGTACCAGCACCCATCACACATCATGTGTGCACACCCCCCGCCCCCGATCGTCGAACCCCAATGCCGCCGGTCAGCTTCTCTGACGATGCTCCGACGATGGTGCCCCGACAAAGAAAAATTCAGCACCAGCACATGCCCGAGCCCAGCATGTGCTGTCACAACATCCGATCTTAGACTGGGAATGAACTCCGTATGCCTAAGCCAATCGACAAAATGAGCGGGCGGCGGGCACTACGCCGGCCAGAGAGACGGGGATGCACAAGCCGTGTATCGATAGGTGGTAGGTGGGTTTTGCACATCTTCATATTTCTACATGCCAATGCCATTTTATGGCTTGTAAATTCATTACAATGGTCCCTTAAGCCTTCACGTGAAGTTTCATGGCAAGATGACTCATTTTCTATTTTTCATGATTTTTGAAACTTTTTATGGTTTGGGATTTTTTAAAATTTTTTCAGAAAGAGTTTTGGCACCAAACCTGGTAGACGTGATCCTTGAATTTTTTTTGGCATGGACAAAAAAATTCAGCTAAAAACTCGAACTGTACAAGATTTTGTGACGATTTGAAAAAAGTGTCCCTATTTTAGTCACTTTAATGGCTACTGGCAGCAAACCTGTAAAATCTCTAATCCTCTTTAAGAGGGTGTGAGTTTTCGAGGTTTGATGAGGGATAGGGAGCCAATATAAGGGTCAAGTACCAGCACCCATCGCACATCATGTGCGCACACCCCCCGGCCCCCCCGATCGTCGGAAACCCAATACCGTCGGTCAGGTTCTCCGACGATGCTCCAGTGATGGTGCCTCAGCAAAGAAAAATACGGCACCAGGACATGCCCGAGCCCAGTATGTGCTGCCGCAATCCTCGGTCTAGTCCAATCTTAGACTGGGAATGAACTCCATATGCCTAAGTTAACCCACAAAACGAGCGTGCGAGCGCTCAGTCGGCCAGAGGGGCGGGATGCGAAAGCGGCGGATTGACCAGGTCCCCCTCTGCGTGCTGCCGATCTTGCTGCTGTAACCCTTGGTCCGGTCTGATCTTAGGCTGGGAATGAACTCCATATGCCTAAGCCAACCGATGAAACGAGCGAGCGGGCGGGCGGGCGGGCAGGCGGGCGGGCGCTACGCCGGCCAAAGAGACGGGATGCACAAGACGTGCATTGATAGGGTGGTAGGTGGGTTTAGGCACATCTTCATATTTCTACATGCCAATGCCATTTTTATGGCTTGTATATTCATACAATGGTCCCTTAAGCCTTCACGTGAAGTTTCATGGCAAGATGACTCGTTTTCTATTTTTCATGATTTTCAAACCTTTTTACGGTTTGAGATTTTTTAAAATTGTTTGGGAAGAATTTTTGTCCCCAAACTTGGTAGACGTGACCCTTGTATTTTTGTTGGTATCCACAAAAAAATTCAGCTAAAAACTCAGAGTGTACAAGATTTTGTGACCATTTGAAAAAAGTGTCCCCATTTCAGACACTTTAATGGCTACTGGCAGCAAATCTGTAAAATCTCAAATGCTCTTTAAGGGGGTGTGAGTTCTCAAGCTTTGATGAGGGATAGGGGGCCAATATAAGGGCCAAGTACCGCACCCATTGCAGATCATGGGAGCACACGCCCCCGGCCCCCCAGATCGTCGGAACCCCAATGTCGCCGGTCAGGTTCTCCGACGATGCTTCGATGATGGTGCCCCCGCGAAGAAAAATGCAGCACTAGCACTTGCTCGAGCCCAGCATGTGCTTCCACCACCCTCAGTCCGGTCCGATCTTAGGCTGAAAATGAACTCCGTTTGCTTAGACTGGGAATGAACTCCGTATGCCTAATTTAACCCACAAAATGAACGTGCGGGCGCTCAGCTGACCAGAGGGGCGGGATGCACAAGCTGAGGATCGATCAGGTCCCCTTCTCTGTGCTGCCGATCTTGCTATCGTATCCCTCGATTCGGTCCAATCTTAGGCTGGGAATGAACTCCGTATGCCTAAGCCAACCGATTAAACGAGCGGTCAGGCGGGCGCTATGCCGACCAAAGAGACGGGATGCGCAAGCCGTGGATTGATAAGGTGGTAAGTGGGTTTAGGCACATCTTCATATTTCTATGTGCGAATGCCATTTTATGGCTCGTATATTCATACAATGGTCCCTTAAGCCATCACGTGAAGTTTCATGGCAAGACGACTCGTTTTATATTTTTCATGATTTTCAAAACTTTTTATGGTTCGGGATTTTTTAAAATTTTTTCGGAAGAATTTTTGGCCCCAAACTTGGTAGACGTGACCCTTGTATTTTTGTTGGCATCCATAAAATAATTCAGCTAAAAACTCAGAGTGTACAAGATTTTGTGACCATTTGAAAAAAGTGTCCCCATTTCAGACACTTTAATGGCTACTGGCAGCAAACCTGTAAAATCTCAAATGCTCTTTAAGGGGGTGTGAGTTCTTGAGGTTTGATGAGGGATAGGGGGCCAATATAAGGGCACAGCCGGCCAGAGGGGTGGGATGCGCAAGTCGGGGATCGGACGGGTCCGCCTCTACATGCTGCCGATCCTGCTGTCACAACCCTCGATCCGGTCTGATCTTAGACTGGGAATAAACTCCGTATGCCTAAGCCAACCGACAAAACGAGCGGGCGGGCACTACGTCGCCCAAAGAGACGGGATGCATAAGCCGTGGATCGATAGGGTGGTAGGTGGGTTTAGGCACATCTTCATATTTCTACGTGCCAAAGCCATTTTTATGGCTTGTAAATTCATACAATGGTCTCTTAAGCCTTCACGTGAAGTTTCATGACAAGACGTCTCGTTTTCTATTTGTCATGATTTTCAAAACTTTTTACGATTCGGGATTTCTTAAAATTTTTTTGAAAGGAGTTCTGGCCCTAAACTTGGTAGATGTGATCCTTGTATTTTTGTTGGCGTGCACAAAAAAATTCAGCTAAAAACTCGAAGTGTACAAGATTTTTGTGACCATTTGAAAAAAGTGTCCCCACTCCAGACACTTTAATGGCTACTGGCAGCAAACCTGTAAAATTTCAAATGCCCTTTAAGGGGGTGTGAGTACTCGAGGTTTGATGAGTGATAGGGGGCGAATATAAGGGCCAAGTACCAGTACCCATTGCAAATCATGTGCGCACACCCCGCCGGCCCCCCCAACCATCGGAACCCCAATACCGTCGGTTAGGTTCTCCGGTGATGGTGCCCTGGTGAATAAAATGCATCACCAGCACATGCCCAAGCCCAGCATGTGCTACCGCAACCATCGCCCCGGTCCGATCTTAGACTAGGAATGCACTCCATATGCTTAGATTGGGAATGAACTCCATATGCCTAAGTCAACCCACGAAACGAGCGTGCGGGCGCTCAGCTTGCCAGAGGGGCGAGATGCGCAAGCCGGGGATCGACCGGGTCCCCCTCTGCGTGCTGCTGATCCTGCTGCGACAACCTTTGGTCCAGTCTGATCTTAGACTGGGAATGAACTCCGTATGCCTAAGCCAACCGACGAAACGAGTAGGCGGGCGAGCGGGCACTACGCTGGCCAGAGAGACGGGATGCGCAAGCCGTGGATCGATAGGGTGGTAGGTGGGTTTAGGCACGTCTTCATATTTCTGCGAGCCAATGCCATTTTTATGGCTTGTAAATTCGGAAAATAGTCCCTTAAGCCTTCGCGTGAAGTTTCATGGCAAAACAACTCGTTTTCTATTTTTCATGATTTTCAAAACTTTTTACGGTTTGGGATTTTTTAAAATTTTTTTTGAAGGATTTTTGGCCCCAAACTTGGTGGACGTGATCCTTGTATTTTTGTTGGCATGCAGAAAAAAATTCAGCTAAAAAATCGAAGTGTACAAGATTTTGTGACCATTTGAAAAAAGTGTCCCCATTTCAGACACTTTAATGGCTACTGGCAGTAAACCTGTAAAATCTCAAATGCCCTTTAAGGGGGTGTGAGTTCTCGAGGTTTGATGAGGGATAGGGGTCCAATATAAGGGCCAAGTACCAGCACCCACCGCACATCATGTGCGCACACCCCGTCGGCCCCCCTGACCGTTGGAACCCCAATGCCATCGGTCAGGTTCTCCGACGATGCTCCGACGATGGTGCCCCGGTGAAGAAAAATATGTCACCAGCACATGCCCGAGCTCAGCATGTGGTACCGTAACCATCGGTCCGGTCTGATCTTAGACTGGGAATGAACTCCGTATGCTTAGACTGGGAATGAACTCCGTATGCCTAAGTCAACCCACGAAACGAGTGTGCGGGCGCTCAGCTGGCCAGGGGGGTGGGATGCGTAACCCGGGGATCGGCCGGGTCCCCCTCTGTGGCTGTCGATCCTACTACCGCAACCCTCAATCCGGTCTAATCTTAGACTAGGAATGAACTCTGTATGCCTAAGGCAATCGACAAAACGAGCGGGCGGGCACTACGCCGGCCAGAGAGACGGGATGCGCAAGCCGTGGATCGATAGAGTGGTAGGTGGGTTTAGGCACATCTTCATACTTCTGCGTGCCAATGCCATTTTTATGGCTTGTAAATTCATACAATGGTCCCTTAAGCCTTCACGTGAAGTTTCATGGCAAGATGACTCATTTTCTATTTTTCATGATTTTCGAAACATTTTACGGTTCAGGATTTTTTAAAATTTTTTCGGAAGGAGTTTTAGCCCCAAACTTGGTAGACTTGATCCTTGTATTTTTGTTGGCATGCATAAAACAATTCAGCTAAAAACTTGAAGTGTACAAGATTTTGTGAGCATTTGAAAAATGTGTCCCCATTTCGGACACTTTAATGGCTATTAGCAGCAAACCTGTAAAATCTCAAATGCTCTTTAAGGGGGTGTGAGTTCTCGAGGTTTGATGAGTGATAGGGGGCCGATATAAGGGCAAAGTACCAGCACCCATCGCACATCATGTGCGCACACACCCCCCCCCCGGCCCTCCCGATCACCGGAACCCCAATGCTGTCGGTCAGGTTCTCCGACGATGCTCCGACGATGTTGCCCCAGCGAAGAAAAATGTGGCACCAGCACATGCTCGAGCCCAGCATGGGCTGCTGCAACCCTCGGTCTGGTTTGATCTTAGACTGGGAATGAACTCCGTATGCTTAGACTGGGAATGAACTCTGTATGCCTAAGTCAACCAACAAAACGAGCATGCGAGCGGTCAGCCGGCTAGAAGGGCGGGATGCGAAAGCCGGGGATCGGCCGGGTCCCCTTCTACGTGCTACCGATCATGCCACCACAACCCTTGGTCTGATCTTATCTTAGACTAGGAATGAACTCCGTATGCCTAAGCCAACCGATTAAACGAGCGGGCGGTGGGCGTGCGGGCACTACGCCAGCCAGAGAGACGGGTTGCGCAAGCTGTGGATCGATATGGTGATAGGTGGGTTTAGGCATATCTTCATATTTCTACGTGCCAATGCCATTTTTATGACTTGTAAATTCATACAATGGTCCCTTAAGCCTTCACGTGAAGTTTCATGGCAAGACGACTCGTTTTCTATTTTTCACTATTTTTGAAACTTTTTGCGTTTCGGGATTTTTTAAAATTTTTTCGAAAGGAGTTCTGGCCCTAAACTTGGTAGACGTGATCCTTGTATTTTTGTTGGCGTGCACAAAAAAATTCAGCTAAAACCACGAAGTGTAAAAGATTTTGCGACCATTTGAAAAAAGTGTCCCCATTTCAGACACTTTAATGGCTACTGGTAGCAAACCTGTAAAATCTCAAATGCTCTTTAAGGGGGTGTGAGTTCTTGAGGGTTGATGCGAGATAGGGGGCCAATATAAGGGCCAAGTACCAGCACTCTTTGTACATCATGTGCGCACACCCCCCGGCCCCCCCGATCGTCAGAACCCCGATGTCGTCGGACAGGTTCTCCGACGATGGTACCCCGACGAAGAAAAATGTGACACCAGCACATGCCCGAGCCTAGGATGTGCTGCCGCAACCCTCGGTCTGGTCCAGTCTTAGACTGGGAATGAACTCCCTACGCCTAAGCCAACCGATGAAACGAGCGTGCGGGCACTACGGCGGCCAGAGAGACGGGATGCGCAAGCCATGGATTGATAGGGTGGTAGGTGGGTTTAGGCACATCCTCATATTTCTGCTTGCCAATGCCCTTTTTATGGCTTGTAAATTCATACAATGGTCCCTTAAGCCTTCACGTGAAGTTTCATGGCAAGACGTCTCGTTTTTTATTTTTCACGATTTTCAAAACTTTTTGTTGTTCGGGATTTTTTAAAATTTTTTCGAAAAATGATCTGGCCCTAAACTTGGTAGTTGTGATCCTTGTATTTTTGTTGGCGTGCACAAAAAATTTCAGCTAAAAACTCAAAGTGTACAAGATTTTGTGACCATTTGAAAAAAGTGTCCCCATTTCAGACACTTTAATGGCTACTGGCAGCAAACCTGTAAAATCTCAAATGCACTTTAAGGGGGTGTGTGTTCTCGAGGTTTGATGAGGGATAGGGGGCCAATATAAGGGCACAGTACCAGCACTCTTTGCACATCATGTGCACACACCCCCTGGTCCCTCCGATCGTCGGAACCCCAATGCCCTCGGTCAGGTTCTCCAGCGATGCTCTGACGATGGCGCCCCGACGAAGAAAAATGCTACACCAGCACATGCCCGAGCCCAGCATGTGCTGCCACAACCCTCGGTCTGGTCTGATCTTAGACTGGGAATGAACTCCATATGCTTAGACTGGGATTGAACTCTTTATGCCTAAGTCAACCCACGAAACGAGCGTGCGGGTGCTCAGCCGGCCAGAGGGGTGGGATGCGCAAGCCAGGGCTCGACCGGGTCCCCCACTACTTGCTGGTGATCCTGGGCCGCAACCCTTTTTTCGATCTGATCTTAGACTAGGAATAGACTCCGTATGCCTAAGCCAATCGAAGAAACGAGCGGGCAGACGGGCGGGCGGGCACTACACCGGCCAGAGAGACGGGTTGCGCAAGCCGTGGATCGATAGGGTGATAGGTGGGTTTAGGCACATCTTCATATTTCTGCGAGCCAATACCATTTTTATGGCTTGTAAATTCACACAATGCTCCCTTAAGCCTTCGCGTGAAGTTTCATGGCAAGACGACTCATTTTATATTTTTCATGATTTTCGAAACATTTTACGGTTCGGGATTTTTTAAAATTTTTTCGGAAGGAGTTTTGGCCCCAAACTTGGTAGACGTGATCCTTGTATTTTTGTTGGCATGCACAAAACAATTCAGCTAAAAACTCGAAGTGTACAAGATTTTGTGAGCATTTGAAAAAAGTGTCCCCATTTCAGACACTTTAATGGCTACTGGCAGCAAACCTGTAAAATCTCAAATGCTCTTTAAGGGGGTGTGAGTTCTCAAGGTTTGATGAGTGATAGGGGGCCAATATAAGGGCCAAGTACCGGCACCCATTGCAAATCATGTGCGCACACCCCTTGGCCCCCCGATCGTAGGAACCCCAATGCCGTCAGTCAGGTTCTTCGGCGATGCTCCGACGATGGTGCCCCGACGAAGAAAAATGCGGCACAAGCACATGCCCGAGCCCAGCACGTGCTGCCACAAACCTTGGTCCGGTCCAATCTTAGACTGGGAATGAACTCTGTATGCTTAGACTAGGAATGAACTCCGTCTGCCTAAGTCAACCCACCAAATGAGCTTGCGGGCGCTCAGTCGACCAGAGGCGCGGGATGCGCAAGCCGGGATCGGTCGGGTCCCCCTTTACGTCCTGTCGATCATGCTGCCACAACCCTCGGTTCGGTCCAATCTTAGACTGGGAATGAACTCCCTATGCCTAAGCCACTGACGAAACGAGCGGGAGGGCGGGGGGGCGGGCACTACGCCGGCTAGAGAGACGGGATGCGCAAGCCACGGATCGATAGGGTGGTAGGTGGGTTGAGGCACATCTTCATATTTCTGCGTGCCAATGCCATTTTTATGGTTGTAAATTCATACAATGGTCCTCTAAGCCTTCACGTGAAGTTTCATTGGCAAGACGACTCGTTTTCTATTTTTCAGATTTTGAAACTTTTTACGGTTCGGGATTTTTAAAATTTTTTCGGAAGAGTTTTGCCCCAAACTTGGTAGACGTGATCCTTGTATTTTTGTTTGGCATGCACAAAAAATTCAGCTAAAAACTCGAAGTGTACAAGATTTTGTGACCATTTGAAAAAAGTGTCCCCATTTCAGACACTTTAATGGCTACTGCAGCAAACCTGTAAAATCTCAAATGCTCTTTAGGGGTGTGAGTTCTCAGTTTGATGAGGGATAGGGGCCAATATAAGGGCCAAGTTACCAGCACCCATGCACAATCATGTGTGCACACCCCCCCGGCCCCCATCCGATCGTCGGAACCCCAATGCGCCAGTCAGGTTTCGGCGATGCTCCGACGATGGTGCCCCGAAGAAAAATGCGGCACCAGCACATGCCCGAGCCCAGCATGTTCTATCGTAACCCTCGGTCTGGTCTGATCTGAGACTGGGAATGAATTTCGTATGCCTAAGTCCACCCACAAAACGAGCATGTGAGCGCTCAGTCGGCCAGAGGGGCAGGATGCGCAAGCTGAGGATCGATCGGGTCCCCTTCTACGTGCTGCCGATCTTGTAGCTGTAACCCTTGGTCTGATCTGATCTTAGACTGGGAATGAACTCCGTATGCCTAAGCCAACTGATGAAACGAGCGGGCGAGTGGGACCCACGTCGGCCAGAGAGACGGGATGCGCAAGCCGTGGATCGATAGGGTGGTAGGCGGGTTTAGGCACATCTTCATATTTCTGCACGCCAATGCCATTTTTATGGCTTGTAAGTTCATACAATGGTCCCTTAAGCCTTCACGTGAAGTTTCATGGCAAGACGACTCGTTTTCTATTTTTCACGATTTTCAAAACATTTTACTGTTCGAGATTTTTTAAAATTTTTTCGGAAGGAGTTTTGGCCCCAAACTTGGTAGACGTGATCCTTGTATTTTTGTTGGCTTGCACAAAAAAATCAGCTAAAGACTCGAAGTATACAAGATTTTGTGACCATTTGAAAAAAGTGTCCCTATTTCTGACACTTTAATGGCTACTGGCAGCAAACCTGTAAAATCTCAAATGCTCTTTAAGAGGGTGTGAGTTCTTGAGGTTTGATGAGGAATAGGGGGCCAATATAAGGGCCAAGTACTAGCACCCATCGCACATCATGTGCGCACACCCCCTCCCCGGCCCCCCCGATTGCAGAAACCCCAATGCCGTCGGTCAGGTTCTCCAGTGATGCTCCGGCGATGGTGCCCCGATGAAGAAAAATACGACACCAGCACATGCCCGAGCCCAGCATGTGCTGCCGCAACCCTCCATCCGTTTGATCTTAGACTGGGAATGCACTCCGTATGCTTAGACTGGGAATAAACTCCGTATGCCTAAGTCAACCAACGAAACGAGCGTGCGGGAGCTCAATCGGCCAGAGGGGCGGGATGCACAAGTCAGGGATCGGTCGGGTCCCCATCTGCATGCTGCCGATCCTATTGCCGCAACCCTCACTCTGGTCTGATCTTAGACTGGGAATGAACTCCGTATGCCTAAGCCAACCGATTAAACGAGTGGGCGGACGGGTGGTCGGGCACTATGCCGGCCAGAAAGACGGGATGCGCAAGTCGTGGATCGATAGGGTGGTAGGTGGGTTTAGGCACATCTTCATATTTCTGCATGCCAATGCCATTTTTATGGCTTGTAGATTCATACAATGGTCCCTTAAGCCTTCACGTGAAGTTTCATGGCAAGATGACTCATTTTTTATTTTTCAGGATTTTCAAAACTTTTTACGGTTCGGGATTTTTTAAACTTTTTTTGGAAGGAGTTTTGGCCATAAACTTGGTAGATGTTATCCTTGTATTTTTTTTGGAATGCCTAAAAAAATTCAGCTGAAAACTCGAAGTCTACAAGATTTTGTGACCATTTGAAAAAAGTGTCCCCATTTCAGACACTTTAATGGCTACTGGTAGCAAACCTGTAAAATCTCAAATGCTCTTTAAGGGGGAGTGAGTTCTGGAGGTGTGATGGGGGATAGGGGGCCAATATAAGGGCCAAGTACCAGCACCCATCGCACATCTTGTGCGCACACCCCCTGGCTCCCCCGATCGTCGAAACCCCAATGCCGCCGGTCAGGTTCTCCGACGATGCTCCGATGATGGTGCCCCGACGAAGAAAAATACGGCACCAGCACATGCCCGAGCCCAGCATGTGCTGCCGTAACCCTCGATCCGATCCGATCTTAGACTGGGAATGAACTCTGAATGCTTAGACTGAGAATGAACTCCGTATGCCTAGGTCAACCCATGGAACGAGCGTGCGGGCGCTCAGCAGGCTAGAGGGGCGGGATGCGCAAGCCGGGCATCGATCGGGTCCACCTCTGCGTGCTGTCGATCCTGTGGCTGCAACCCTTGGTTTGGTCTGATCTTAGACTGGGAATGAACTCTGTATGCCTAAGCCAACTGATGAAACGAGCGGACGGGCGGGCACCACGCTGGCCAGAGAGACGGGATGCGCAAGCCGTGGATCGATAGGGTGGTAGGTGGGTTTAGGCACATCTTCAAATTTCTACATGCCAATGCCATTTTTATGGCTTGTAAATTCATACAATGGTCCTTTAAGCCTTCACGTGAAGTTTCATGGCAAGACGACTCGTTTTCTATTTTTCACCATTTTTAAAACTTTTTACGGTTCGAGATTTTTTGAAATTTTTTCGGAAGGGGTTTTGGTCCCAAACTTCTTAGACGTGATCCTTGTATTTCTGTTGGCTTCCAAAAAAACATTCAGCTAAAAACTCAAAGTGTACAAGATTTTGTGACCATTTGAAAAATGTGTCCCCATTTCAGACACTTTAATGGCTACTGGCAGCAAACCTGTAAAATCTCAAATGCTCTTTAAGGGGGTGTAAGTTCTTGATGTTTGATGAGGGATAGGGGGCCAATTTAAGGGCTAAGTACCAGCACCCATCGCACATCATGTGCGTACACCCCCCGACCCCCCCGATCGCTGGAACCCCAATGCCGCCGGTCAAGTTCTCCGGTGATGCTCTGTGGATGGTGCCCCCAATGAAGAAAAATGCAGTAGCAGCACATGCCCGAGCCCAGCATGTGCTGTCGCAACCCTTGATCCGGTCTGATCTTAGATTGGGAATGAACTTCGCATGCTTAGACTGGGAATGAACTCCGTATGCCTAAGTCAACCCACGAAACGAGCATGCGGGCGCTCAACCGACCAGAGGGGCGGGATGCGCAAGCCAGGGATCGACCGGGTCCCCCTCTGCGTGCTGCTGATCTTGCTACCACAACCCTCGGTCTGGTCTGATCTTATACTGGGAATGAACTCCGTATGCCTAAGCCAATCGACGAAATGAGCGGGCGGGCGGGCACCACATCAGCCAGAGAGACGAGATGCCCAAGCCGTGGATAGATAGGGTGGTAGGTGGGTTTAGGCACATCTTCATATTTTTGAGTGCCAATGCCATTTTTATGGCTTGTAAATTCATACAATGGTCCCTTAAGCTTTCACGTGAAGTTTCATGGAAAAACGACTCATTTTTTATTTTTCACGATTTTTGAAACTTTTTGCGGTTCGAGATATTTTGAAATTTTTTCGGAAGGGGTTTTGGTCCCAAACTTCTTAGAGGTGATCCTTGTATTTTTGTTGGCTTCCACAAAAACATTCAACTAAAAACTCGAAGTGTACAAGATTTTGTGACCATTTGAAAAATGTGTCCCCATTTCAGACACTTTAATGGCTACTGGCAGCAAACCTGTAAAATCTCAAATGCTCTTTAAGCGGGTGTAAGTTCTTGAGGTTTGATGAGGGATAGGGGGCCAATATAAGGGCCAAGTACCAGCACCCATCGTACATCACGTACGCACACCCCCCCGACCCCCCCGATCGCTGGAACCCCAATGCCGCCGGTCAAGTTTTCCGGTGATGCTCCGTGGATGGTGCCCTGGCAAAGAAAAATGTGGCACCAGCACATGCTCGAGCCCAGCATGTGCTGTCGCAACCCTTGATCCGATCCGATCTTAGATTGAGAATGAACTCTGTATGCTTAGACTGGGAATGAACTCCGTATGCCTAAGTCAACCCACGAAATGAGCATGCGAGCCCTCAACCGGCCAGAGGGGCGGGATGCGCAAGTCGGGGATCAATCGGGTCTCCCTCTGCGTGCTGCCGATCCTGCTACCACAACCCTCGGTCTGATCTGATCTTATATTGGGAATGAACTTCGCATGCCTAAGCCAACCGATTAAACGAACGGGCGGGCGGGCACCACGTCGGCCAGAGAGACGGGATGCGCAAGCCGTGGATGGACATGGTGGTAGGTGGGTTTAGGCACATCTTCATATTTCTAAGTGCCAATGAAATTTTTTCAGCTTGTAAATTCATACAATGGTCTCTTAAGCCTTCACGTGAAGTTTCATGGCAAGATGACTCATTTTCTATTTTTCATGATTTTTGAAAGTTTTTATGGTTCGGGATTTTTTGAAATTTTTTTGGAAGGATTTTTTGCCCCAAACTTGGTAGTGGTGATCCTTGTATTTTTGTTGGCATGCACAAAAAAATTCATCTAAAAACTCGAAGTGTACAAGATTTTGTGACCATTTGAAAAAATTGTCCCCATTTCAGAGACTTTAATTGCTACTGGCAACAAACCTATAAAATCTCAAATGCTCTTTAAGGAGGTGTGAGTTCTCGAGGTTTGATGAGGAATAGGGGTCCAATATAAGGGCCAAGTACCAGCACCCATCGCACATCATGTGCGCACCCCCCCAGACCCCCAATCTTTGGAACCCCAATGCCGCCGGTCAGGTTCTCCGACGATGCTCCGGCGATGGTGCCTCGACGAAGAAAAATGCAGCACCAACACATGACCGAGCCTAGCATGTGCTATCGCAACCCTCAGTCTGGTCCGATCTTAGACAGGGAATGAACTCTGTATGCTTAGACTGGGAATGAACTCCGTATGCCTAAGTCAACCCACGAAACGAGCGTGCGGGTGCTCAATCGGCCAGAGAGGCGGGATGCGCAAGTCGGGGATCGACCTGGTCCCCCTCTGCATGATGCCGATCCTGTTGCCGTAACCCTCAGTTCGGTCTGATCTTATACTGGGAATGAACTCCGTATGCCTAAGCTAACTGATGAAACGAGCGGGCGGGCGGGCACCACGCCGGCCAAAGAGACGGGATGCGCAAGCCCAGGATTGATAGGGTCGTAGGTGGGTTTAGGCACATCTTCATATTTCTATGTGCCAATGCCATTTTTATGGCTTGTAAATTCATACAATGGTCCCTTAAGCCTTCACGTGAAGTTTCATGGCAAGACGACTCGTTTTCTATTTTTCATGATTTTTGAAACTTTTTACGGTTTGGGATTTTTTAAAATTTTTTTGGAAGGATTTTTTGCCCCAAACTTCGTAGACGTGATCCTTGTATTTTTTTTGGCATGCATAACAAAATTCAGCTAAAAACTCAAAGTGTACAAGATTTTTTGACCAATTGAAAAAGTGTCCCAATTCTAGACACTTTAATGGCTACTGGCAGCAAACCTGTAAAATCTCAAATGCTCTTTAAGGGGGTGTGAATTCTCAATGTTTGATGAGGGATAGGGGGCCAATATAAGGGCCACGTACCAGCACCCATCGCACATCATGTACGTACACGCCCCCCAGCCCCCTCGATCGTCGGAACCCCAATGCCGTCGGTCAGCTTCTCCGACGATGCTCCAGCGATGCTGCCCCGGCGAAGAAAAATACGGCACCAGCACATGCTCCAGCCCAGCATTTGCTGCCGCAACCCTTGGTCCAGTTTGATCTTAGATCGGGAATGAACTCCGTATGCTTAGACTAGGAATGAACTCCGTATGCCTAAGTCAGCCCATGAAACGACCGTGTGGGCACTCTGCCGGCCAGAGGGGCGGGATGCGTAAGCCGGGGATCAGCCGGGTCCCCCTCTGTGTGCTGCTGATCCTACTGTTGCAACCCTCGGTCCGGCCTGATCTTAGACTTGGAATGAACTCGGTATGCCTAAGCCAACTGACGAAATGAGCGGGTGGGCAGGCGGGCACTGCATCGGCCAGAGAGACGGGATGCGCAAGCCGTGGATCGATAGGGTGGTAGGTGGGTTTAGGGATATCTTCATATTTCTATGTGCCAAAGCCATTTTTATGGCTTGTAAATTCATACAATGGTCCCTTAAGCCTTCACGTGAAGTTTCATGGCAAGACAACTCATTTTCTATTTTTCATGATTTTTTAAACTTTTTGCGGTTCGAGATTTTTTAAACTTTTTTCGTAAGCATTTTTGGTCCCAAACTTGGTAGACATGATCCTTGTATTTTTGTTGGCATGCACAAAAAAATTCAGCTAAAAACTCAAAGTGTACAAGATTTTGTGACCATTTGAAAAAAGTGTCCCCATTTCAGACACTTCAATGGCTACTGGCAGCAAACCTGTAAAATCTCAAATGCTCTTTAAGGGGGTGTGAGTTCTCGAGGTTTCATGAGGGATAGGGGGCCAATATAAGGGCCATGTACCAGCACCCATCGCACATCATGTGCGTACACCCCCCGGCCCCCCGACCGCCGGAACCCCAATGCCGTCGGTCAGGTTCTCTGACGATGCTCAGACGATGGTGCCCCGACGAAGAAAAATGCAGCACCAGTACATGCCCAAGCCCAGCATGTGCTACCGCAACCCTCGGTCCGGTCCGATCTTAGACTGGGAATGAACTCCGTATGCTTGTAATGGGAATGAACTCTGTATGCCTAAGTCAACCCACGAAACGAGCATACGGGCGCTCAGCCGACCAGAGGGGCAGGATACGCAAGCCGGGGATCGGTCGGGTCCCCCTCTGTGTGCTGCCGATCCTGCTGCCGCAACCCTTGATCTGGTTCGATCCAATCTTAGACTGGGAATGAACTCCGTATGCCTAAGCCAACCGACGAAACAAGCGCGCAGGCGGGCGGGCGGGCACTACGTCCGCCAGAGAGACGGGATGCGCAAGTCGTGGATCGATAGGGTGGTAGGTGGGTTTAGGTACATCTTCATATTTCCACGTACCAATGCCAATTTTATGGCTTGTAAATTCATACAATGGTCCCTTAAGCCTTCACGTGAAGTTTCATTGCAAGACGACTCGTTTTCTATTTTTCACGAATTTTTGAAACCTTTTGCGCTTTGGGATTTTTTCAAATTTTTTCGGCAGGAGTTTTGGCCCCAAACCTGGTAGACGTGATCCTTGTATTTTTTTTGGCATGCACAAAACAATTCAGCTAAAAACTCGAAGTGTACAAGATTTTGTGACCATTTGAAAAAAGTGTCCCAATTTCGGACACTTTAATGGCTACTGGCAGCAAACCTGTAAAATCTCAGATGCTCTTTAAGGGGGTGTGAGTTCTCGAGGTTTGATGAGGGATAGAGGGCCAATATAAGGGCCAAGTACCAGCACCCATCGCACATCATGTGCGCACAGCCCCCGGCCCTCCCGATCGTCGAAACCCTAATGCCGCCGGTCAGGTTCTCCGGCTATGCTCCAGCGATGGTGCCTCGACGAAGAAAAATGCGACACCAGCAAATGCCCGAGCCCAGCATGTGCTACCGCAACCCTCGGTCCGGTCCAATCTTAGACTGGGAATGAACTTCGTATGCCTAAGTCAACCCACGAAACGGACATACGGGCATACGGGCGCTTAGTCGGCCAGAGGGGCGGGATACGTAAGCCGAGGATTGGCGGGGTCCCCCTCTGTGTGCTACCAATCCTACTACCGTAACCTTCGGTCCGGTCTGATCTTAGACTGGGAATGAACACCGTATGCCTAAGCCAACCGACAAAATGAGCGTGCGGACAGGCGGGCGGGCACGGCGTCGGCCAGAGGGACGGAATGCGCAAGCCGTCGATCGATAGGGTGGTAGGTGGGTTTAGGCACATGTTCATATTCTTTCATGCCAATGCCATTTTTATGGCCTGTAAATTCATACAATGGTCCCTTAAGCCTTCACGTGAAGTTTCATGGCAAGACGACTCGTTTTTTATTTTTCATGACTTTCGAACCATTTTACGGTTCAGGATTTTTTGAAATTTTTTCATAAGGAGTTTTGCCCCAAACTTGGTAGACGTGATCCTCATATTTTTGTTGGCATGCATAAAAAAATTCAGCTAAAAAATTGAAGTGTACAAGATTTTGTCACCATTTGAAAAAAGTGTCCCCATTTCAGACGCTTTAATGGCTACTGGCAGCAAACTTGTAAAATCTCAAAAGCTCTTTAAGGGGGAGTGAGTTCTCGACATTTGATGAGGGATAGGGGGCCAATATAAGGGCCAAATACCAGCACCCATCGTGCATCATGTGCGCACACCTCCCCCCAGCCCCTCGATCGTCGAAACCCCAATGCCACTGGTCAGGTTCTCTGGCGATGCTCCGGCGATGGTGCCCCGGTGAAGAAAAATGCGGCACCAGCACATGCCCAAGCCTAGCATGTGCTGCCGCAACCCTCGGTCCGATCTGATCTTAGACTGGGAATGAACTTCGTATGCTTAGACCGGGAATGAACTCCGTATGCCTGAGTCAACCCACAGAAAGAGCGTGCGGCCGCTCAACCGGCCGGAGGGGCGGGATGTGCAAGTCAGGTCCCCCTCTGCGTGCTGCTGATCCTGCTGTCACAACCCTCATTCCGGTCCGATCTTAGACTGGGAATGAGCTCCGTATGCCTAAGCCAACCGACGAAACGAGCAGACGGGCGGGTGGGCACTCCGTCGGCCAGAGAGATGGGATGCATAAGCCTTGGATCGATAGGGTGGTAGGTGGGTTTAGTCACATCTTCATATTTTTCCATGCCAATGCCATTTTTATGGCTTGTAAATTCATACTATGGTCCTTTAAGCCTTCACGTGAAGTTTCATGGCAAGACGATTCGTTTTCTATTTTTCAAGATTTTCGAAACTTTTTGCGGTTCGATATTTTTTTAAAATTTTTTTGGAAGGAGTTTTGGCCCCAAACTTGGTAGACATGATCCTTGTATTTTTGTAGGCAAGCACAAAAAATTTAGCTAAAAACTCAAAGTGTACAAGATTTTGTGACCATTTCAAAAAAGTGTCCCCATTTCAGACACTTTAATGGCTACTGGCAGCAAACCTGTAAAATCTCAAATGCTCTTTTATGGGGGTGTGAGTTCTCGAGGTTTGATGAGGGATAGGGGGCCAATATAAGGGCCAAGTACCAGCACCCATCGCACATCATGTGCACACACCCCCCGGCCCCCCGATCATCGGAACCCCAATACCACCGGTCAGGTTCTCCGATGATGGTGCCCCGACGAAGAAAAATGCGGCACCAGCACATGCCCGAGCCCAGCATGTGCTATCGCAACCCTTGGTGTGGTCCGATCTTAGACTGGAATGAACTCCGTATGCTTTGACTGGGAATGAACTCCGTATGCCTAAGTCAACCCAGGAAACGAGCGTGCAGGCGCTCAGCCGGCCAGAGGGGTGGGATGCACAAATCGGGGATCGGCTAGGTACCCCTCTACGTGCTGTCAATTCTGCTGCCTCAACCCTCAGTCCGGTCCGATCTTAGACTGGAATGAACTCTGTATGCCTAATCCAACCGACGAAACGAGCGATCGGACGGGCGGGCGGGCACTACGTCGGCCAGAGAGACGGGATGCGCAAGTTGTGGATCGATAGGGTGGTAGGTGGGTTTAGGCACATCTTCATATTTCTGCATGCCAATGCAATTTTTATGGCTGGTAAATTCATACAATGGTCCCTTAAGCGTTCACGTGAAGTTTCATGGCAAGACGACTCATTTTCTATTTTTCATGATTTTTGAAAATTTTTAAGGTTTGAGATTTATTAAATTTTTTTCGGAAGGTGTTTTGTGCCCAAACTTGGTACACGTCATCCTTGTATTTTTTTTGGCATGCATAAAAAAATTCAGCTAAAAACTCGAAGTGTACAAGATTTTGTGACCATTTGAAAAAAGTGTCCCCATTTCAGACACTTTAATTGCTACTGGTAGCAAACCTGTAAAATCTCAAATGCTCTTTAAGGGGTTGTGAGTTTTCGAGGTTTGATGAGGGATAGGGGGCCAATATAAGGGCCAAGTACCAGCACCCATCGCACATCATGTGCGCACACCCCCCTCGGCCAGGATCTCCGGCGATGCTCCGACGATGGTGTCTCGACGAAGAAAAATGCGGCACCAGCACATGCCCGAGCCCAGCATGTGCTGTCGCAACCCTCGATCCGGTCTGATCTTAGACTGGGAATGAAATCCGTATGCTTAGACTGGGAATGAACTCCGTATGCCTAAGTCAACCCACGAAACGAGCGTGCGTGCGTTCAGCCGGCCAGAGGGACGGGATGCGCAAGCCGGGGATCGACTGGGACCCCAACTGCATGCTACCGATCCTGCTGCCGCAACCCTCAGTGGGTCTGATCTTATACTGGGAATGAATTCTGTATGCCTAAGCCAATTGACGAAACGAGCGGCGGGCGAGCAGGCGGGCGGGCACTATGCCGGCCAGAGAGACGGGATGCGCAAGTCGTGGATCGATAGGGTGGTAGGTGGATTTAGGCACATCTTCATATTTCTGTGTGCCAATCCATTTTTACAGCTTGTAAATTCATACAATGGTCCCTTAAGCCTTCTCGTGAAGTTTCATGGCGAGATGACTCGTTTTCTATTTTTTATGATTTTTGAAACTTTTTACGGTTCAGGATTTTTTAAAATATTTTCGGAAGGAGTTTTGGCCCCAAACTTGGTAGATGTGATCCTTATATTTTTGTTGGCATGCATAAAAAATTTCAGCTAAAAACTCGAAAGTGTACAAGATTTTGTGACCATTTGGAAAAAGTGTCCCAATTTCAAACACTTTAATGGCTACCGGTAGCAAACCTGTAAAATCCCAATTGCTCTTTAAGGGGGTGTGAGTTCTTGAGGTTTGATGAGGGATAGGAGGCCAATATAAGGGCCAAATACCAGCACCCATCGCACATCATGTGCGCACACCCCTCCGGCCCCCCCGATCATCGGAACCCCAATGCCGTCGGTCAGGTTCTCCGATGATGCTCCGACAAAGAAAAATGCGGCACCAGCACATGCCCGAGCTTAGCATGTGCTGCTGCAACCCTCGGTCTGATCCGATCTTAGACTGGGAATGAACTCCATATGCTTAGACTGGGAATGAATTTCGTATGCCTAAGTCAACCAACGAAACGAGCGTGCGGACGCTCAACCGGCCAGAGGGGCGAAATACGCAAGCCAGGGATCGGTCGGGTCCCCCGCTGCGCGCTGCAGATCCTACTACCGTTACCCTTGATCTGATCCGATCTTAGACTGGGAATGAACTCCGTATGCTTAGACTGGGAATGAACTCCTTATGCCTAAGTTAACCCACGAAACGAGCATACGGGCACTCAAACGAGTAGAGGGGCGGGATGCGCAAGCCGGGGATCGACTGGGTTCCCTCTACGTGCTGCCGATCCTGCTATCGTAGCCCTCAGTCCGATCCAATCTTAGACTGGGAATGAACTCCGTATGCCTAAGCCAACCGATGAAACGAGCAGTCGGGCGGGCGGGCGGGCGCTACGCCGGCCAGAGAGATGGGATGCGCAAGCCGTGGATCGATAGGGTGGTAGGTGGGTTTAGGCACATCTCCATATTTCTGCATGCCAATGCCATTTTTGTGGCTTGTAAATTCATACAATAGTCCCTTAAGCCTTCACGTGAAGTTTCATGGCAAGATGACTCATTTTCTATTTTTCATGATTTTCAAAACTTTTTTCGGTTCGAGATTTTTTAAAATTTTTTCGGGAGGAGTTTTGGCCCCAAACTTGGTAGACGTGATCCTTGTATTTTTTTTGGCATGCACAAAAAATTCAGCTAAAAACTCGAAGTGTACAAGATTTTGTGACCATTTGAATAAAGTGTCCCCATTTCAGACACTTTAATGGCTACTGACAGCAAACCTGTAAAATCTCAAATGCTCTTTAAGGGGGTGTGAGTTCTCAAGGTTTGATGAGGGATAGGGGGCCAAAATAAGGGCCAAGTACTAGCACGCATCGCACATCATGTGCGCACATCGCCCCGGCCCCCCGATCGCCAGAACCCCAATGCCGCCATTCAGGTTCTCCGACGATGCTCCGACGATGGTGCCCCGACGAAGAGAAATGCGGCACCAGCACATGCTCGAGCCTATCATGTGCTGCCGCAACCCTCGATCTGGTCTGATCTTAGACTGGGAATGAACTTCGTATGCTTAGACTGGGAATGAACTGCTTATGCCTAAGTCAACCCACAAAATGAGCGTGCAGGCACTCAGCCGGCCATAGGGGCGGGATGCGCAAGCCGGGGATCGGTCGAGTCCCCCTTTGCGTGTTGCCAATCCTACTGCCGCAACCCTTGGTCCTGTCCGATCTTAGACTGGGAATGAACTTCGTATGCCTAAGCCAACCGACGAAACGAGCGGGCAGGCGGGCGGGCACTATGTCGGCCAGAGAGACGGGATGCGCAAGCCGTGGATCGATAGCGTGGCAGGTGGGTTTAGGCACATCTTCATATTTTTGCATGCCAATACCTTTTTTATGTTTTGTAAATTCATACAATGGTCCCTTAAGCCTTCACATGAAGTTTCATGGCAAGATGACTCATTTTTTGCGGTTCGGGATTTGTTAAAATTTTTTCGAAAGGAGTTTTATCCCCAAACTTGGTAGACAAGATCCTTGTATTTTTCTTGGCGTGCACAAAAAATCCAGCTAAAAACTCGAAGTGTACAAGATTTTGTGTCCATTTGAAAAAAGTGCCCCCATTTCAGACACTTTATTGGCTACTGGCAGTAAACCTGTAAAATCTCAAATGCTCTTCAAGGGGGTGTGAGTTCTGGAGGTTAGATGAGGGATAGGGGGCCAATATAAGGGCCAAGAACCAGCACCCATTGCACATCATGTGTGCACACCCCCCGGCTCCCCGATCTTCGAAACTCCAATGCCGCCGGTCAGGTTCTCCGGCGATGGTGCCCCGGCAAAGAAAAATGCGGCACCAGCACATGCCCGAGCCCAACATGTGCTGCTGCAACCCTCAGTCTGATCCGATCTTAGACTGAGAATGAACTCCATATGCTTAGACTGGGAATGAATTCCGTATGCCAAAGTCAACCCACGAAATGAGCGTGCGGGAGCTCAACCGGTCAGAGTGGTGAAATGCGTAAGTAGGGGATCGGTTGGGTCCCCCGCTGCATGCTACCGATCCTGCTGCCATTACCCTTGGTCTGATCCAATCTTAGACTGGGAATGAACTCCGTATGCCTAAGCCAACCGATGAAACGAGCGGGCGGGTAGGTGGGCAATACGCCGGCCAAAGAGACGGGATGCGCAAGCCGTGGATCGATAGGGTGGTAGGTGGGTTTGGGCACATCTTCATATATTCTGTATGCCAATGCCATTTTTATGGCTTGTAAATTCATACAATGGTTCCTTAAGCCTTCACATGAAGTTTCGTGGCAAGACGACTCATTTTCTGTTTTTCACGATTTTTGAAACTTTTTGCAGTTCAGGATTTTTTAAAATTTTTTTGGTAGGAGTTTTGGCCCAAAACTTGGTAGACGAGATCCTTGTATTTTTCTTGGCATGCACAAAAAAATTCAGGTAAAAACTCAAAGTATACAAGATTTTGTGACCATTTGAAAAAAGCGTCCCCATTTCAGACACTTTAATGTCTACTGGCAGCAAACCTATAAAATCTCAAATGCTCTTTAAGGGGGGGTGAGTTCTCGAGGTTTGATGAGGGATAGGGGGCCAATATAAGGGCCAAGTATGAGCACCATCGCACATCATGTCCGTACACCCCCCACCCCCTCGATCGTCGGAACCGCAATACCGTCGGCCAGGTTCTCCGACGATGCTTCGGCGATGGTGCCCCAACGAAGAAAAATGGGACACCAGCACATGCCCGAGCCCACATGTGCTATCACAACCCTCGGTCTGGTCTGATCTTAGACTGGGAATGAACTCCGTATGCTTAGACTAGGAATGAACTTCGTATGCCTAAGTCAACCCATGAAACGAACATGCGGGCGCTCAGCCGGCCAGAGGGGCAGGATGCGCAAGCCGAGGATCGGTCGGGTCCCCCTCTGTGTGCTACCAATTCTGCTACCGTAACCGTCAGTTTGGTCCAATCTTAGACTAAGAGTGAACTCTGTATGCCTAAGCCAATCGACGAAACGAGCGGGCGGGCGGGCGGGCACTATACCGGCCAGAGAGACGGGATGCGCAAGCTGTGGATCGATAGGGTGGTAGATGGGTTTTGGCACATCTTCATATTTTTGCATGCAATTGCCATTTTTATGGCTTGTAAATTCATACAATGGTCCCTTAAGCCTTCACGTGAAGTTTAATGGCAAGACGACTTATTTTCTATTTTTCACGATTTTTGAAACTTTTTATTGTTCGGGATTTTTTAAAATTTTTTGGGAAGGAGTTTTGGCCCCAAACTTGGCAGACGTGATCCTTGTATTTTTGTTGGTATGCACAAAAAAATTCAGCTAAAAACTCGAAGTGTACAAGATTTTGTGACCATTTGAAAAAAGTGTCCCCATTTCAGACACTTTAATGGCTACTGGCAGCAAACCTGTAAAATCTCAAATGCTCTTTAAGGGGGTGTGAGTTCTCGAGGTTTGATGAGGGATAAGTGGCGAATATAAGGGCCAAGTACCAGCACCCATCGCACATCATGTGCGCACACCCCCCGCCCCCCTGATCACCGGAACCCCAATGCCGCCGGTCAGGTTCTCCGGTGATGCTCCGACGATGGTCCCTTGGCGAAGAAAAATGCGACACCAGCACATGCCCGAGCCCAGCAAGTGCTGTCGCAACCCTCGGTTTGGTCTGATCTTAGACTGGAAATGAACTTCGTATGATTAGACTGGGAATGAACTCTGTATGCCTAAGTCAACCCACGAAATGAGCGTGCCGGTGCTCAGCCAGCCAGAGGGGCGAGATGCGCAAGCTGGGGATCGATCGGGTTGCCCTCTGCGTGCTACCGATCCTGCTGCCGCAACCATCGGTCCAGTCCGATCTTAGACTGGGAATGAACTCGGTATGCCTAAGCCAACTGACGAAACTAGCGGGCGGGCGGGCGGGCACTACGTCGGCAAGAGAGACGGGATGCGCAAGCCGTGGATCGATAGGGTGGTAGGTGGGTTTAGGCACATCTTCATATTTCTGCATGCCAATGCCATTTTTATGACTTGTAAATTCATACAATGGTCCCTTAAGCCTTCAAGTGAAGTTTCATGGCAAGACGACTCGTTTTCTATTTTTCACGATTTTTGAAACTTTTTGCGGTTTGGGATTTTGCAAAATTTTTTCGGAAGTAGTTTTGGCCCCAAACTTGGTAGACGTGATCCTTGTATTTTTGTTGGCATGCACAAAAAAGTTCAGCTAAAAACTCGAAGTGTACGAGATTTTGTGACCATTTGAAAAAAGTGTCCCCATTTCAGACACTTTAATGGCCACTGGCAGCAAACCTGTAAAATCTCAAATACTCTTTAAGGGGGTGTGAGTTCTCGGGGTTTCATGAGGGATAGGTGGCCAATATAAGGGCCAAGTACCAGCCCCCAACGCACATCATGTGCGCACACCACCTGGCCCCCCGATCGTCGGAACCCCAATGCCGTCGGTCAGGTTCTCCGGTGATGCTCCGACGATGGTGCCTCGGCGAAGAAAAATGCGGCACCAGCACATGCTCGAGCCCAGCAACTACTGCCGCAACCCTCGGTCTGATCCGATCTTAGACTGGGAATGAACTCCGTATGCTTAGACTAGGAATAAACTCCGTATGCCTAAGTCAACCCCCGAAACGAGCGTGCGGGCGCTCAGTCGGCCAGAGGGGCGGGATGCGCAAGCCGAGGATCGGCTGGGTCCCATTCTCTGTGCTATCGATCCTGCTGCCGCAACCATCGGTCCAGTCTGATCTTAGACTGGGAATGAACTCCGTATCCCTAAGCCAACCGACGAAACTAGCGGGCGGGCGGGCACTACGCCGGCCAGAGAGACGGGATGCGCAAGCCGTGGATCGATATGGTGGTAGGTGGGTTAAGGTACATCTTCATATTTCTGCATGCCAATGCCATTTTTATGGCTTGTAAATTCATACAATTGTCCCTTAAGCCTTCACCTGAAGTTTCATGGCAAGACGACTCGTTTTCTATTTTTCACGATTTTTGAAACTTTTTGCGGTTTGGGATTTTGCAAAATTTTTTCGGAAGTAGTTTTGACCCCAAACTTGGTAGACGTGATCCTTGTATTTTTGATGGCCTGCACAAAAAAATTTAGCTAAAAACTCGAAGTGTACATCATGGGTGCACACCCCCCGGCCCCCCGATCGTCGGAACCCCAATGCCACCGGTCAAGTTCTCTGATGATGCTCTGGCGATGGTGCCCCGGTGAAGAAAAATATAGCACCAGCACATGCCCAAGCCTAGCATGTGCTATCGCAACCCTCGGTCCGATCCGATCTTAGACCAGGAATGAACTCCGTATGCCTAAGCCAACCGACGAAACGAGCAGGCGGGCGGGCACTACGCCTGTAAGAGAGACAGGATGCGCAAGCCGTGGATCGATAGGGTGGTTGATAGGTTTAGGCACATCTTCATATTTCTACGTGCCAATGCCATTTTTATGGCTTGTAAATTCATACAATGGTACCTTAAGCCTTCACGTGAAGTTTCACAGCAAGGCGACTGGTTTTCTATTTTTCACGATTTTTGAAACATTTTGCGGTTCGGGATTTTTTAAAATTTTTTCAGGAGGATTTTGGCCCCAAACATGGTAGACGTGATCCTTGTATTTTTGTTGGCATGCACAAAAAAATTCAGCTAAAAACTCGAAGTGTACAAGATTTTGTGACCATTTGAAAAAAGTGTCCCCATTTCAGACACTTTAATCGCTACTGGCAGCAAACCTATAAAATCTCAGATGCTCTTTAAGGGGGTGTGAGTTCTCAAGGTTTGATGAGGGATAGGGGGCCAATATAAGGGCCAAGTACCAGCACCCATCGCACATCATGTGCGCACACCCCCCGGCCCCCCCGATCGTCGGAACCCCAATGCCGCCAATCAGGTTCTCTGGCGATGCTCCGACGATGGTGCCCCGATGAAGAAAAATACAGCACCAGCACATGCCTGAGCCCAGCATGTACTGTCGCAACCCTCAGTTCGGTCCAATCTTAGACTAGGAATGAACTCTGTATGCCTAAGCCAATCGATGAAATGAGCGGGTGGGCTGGCGGGCACTACGCCGGCCAGAGAGACGGGATGCGCAAGCCGTGGATCGATAGTGTTGTAGGTGGGTTTAGGCACATTTTCATATTTCTACGTGCCAATATCATTTTTGTGGCTTGTAAATTCATACAATGGTCCCTTAAGCCTTCACGTGAAGTTTTAATGGCAGGACGACTCGTTTTCTATTTTTCATGATTTCTGAAACTTTTTACGATTCGGGATTGTTTAAAATTTTTTCGGAAGGAGTTTTGGCCCCAAAGTTGGTAGACCTGATCCTTGTATTTTTGTTGGCATGCACAAAAAAATTCAGCTAAAAACTCGAAGTGTACAAGATTTTGTGACCATTTGAAAAACGTTTCCCCATTACAAACACTTTAATGGCTACTGGCAGCAAACCTATAAAATCTCAAATGCTCTTTAAGGGGGTGTGAGTTCTTGAGGTTCAATGAGGGATAGGGGGCCAATATAAGGGCCAAGTACCAGCACCCATTGCACATCATGTGCCCACACCCCCCCGGCCCCCCGATCATCGGAACCCCAATGCCGTCGGTTAGGTTCTCCAACGATGCTCCGGCGATGGTGCCCCGGTGAAGCAAAATACGGCACGAGCACATGCCTGAGCCCAGCATGTGCTACCGCAACCCTTAGTCTGGTTTGATCTTAGACTAGGAATGAACTCCGTATCCTTAGACTGGGAATGAACTCCGTAAGCCTAAGTTAACCCACGAAACGAGCATGTGGGCGCTCAGCCAGCCAGAGGGGTGGGATGCACAAGCCGGGGATCGGTCAGGCCCCTCTCTACGTGCTACTGATCTTGCTACCATAACCTTCAATCCGGTCTAATCTTAGACTGGGATTGAACTCCGTATGCCTAAGCCAACCGACGAAATGAGTTGGCGGGCGGACGGATGGGCATTACACCGGCTAGAGAGACGGGAAGCGCAAGCCGTGGATCGATAGGGTGGTAGGTCGGTTTAGGCACATCTTCATATTTCTGCATGCCAATACCATTTTTATGGCTTGTAAATTCATACAATGGTCCCTTAAGCCTTCACGTGAAGTTTCATGGCCAGACGACTCGTTTTCTATTTTTCATGATTCTTAAAACTTTTAACAGTTCAGGATTTTTTAAAATTTTTTTGGAAGGTGTTTTGGCCCCAAACTTGGTAGACGTGATCCTTGTATTTTTTTGGTATGCACAAAAAAATTCAGCTAAAAACTTGAAGTGTACAAGATTTTGTGACCATTTGAAAAAAGTGTCCCCATTTCAAACACTTTAATGGCTACTGGTAGCAAACCTGTAAAATCTCAAATGCTCTTTAAGGGGGTGTGAGTTCTTGAGGTTTGATGAGGGATAGGGGGCCAATATAAGGGCCAAGTACCAAGACCCATCGCACATCATGTGCGCACACCCCCCAGCGCCCCCCATCGTCGGAACCCCAATGCCGTCGGTCAGGTTCTCCGGCGATGCTCCGGTGATGGTGCCCCGGTGAAGAAAAATGTGACACCAGCACATGCCTGAGCCCAGCATGTGCTACTGCAACCCTCAGTCTGGTTCGATCTTAGACTGGGAATGAACTCCGTATGCTTAGATTGGGAATGAACTCCGTATGCCTAAGTCAACCCACGAAACAAGCGTGCGGGCACTTAGCCAGCCAGAGGGGCAGGATGCGCAAGTCGGGGATCGGCCGGGTCCCCCTCTACGTGTTGTCGATCTTGCTGCTGCAACCCTCGGTCCGGTCCAATCTTAGATTGGAATGAACTCCGTATGCCTAAGCCAACCGACAAAACGAGTGGACGGGCGGGCGGGCACTACGCCGGCCAGAGAGACGAGATGCGCAAGCCGTGGATCGATAGGGAGGTAGGTCGGTTTAGGCACATCTTCATATTTCTGCATGCCAATGCCATTTTTATGGCTTGTAAATTCATACAATGGTCACTTAAGCCTTCACGTGAAGTTTCATGGCAGGGTGACTCGTTTTTTATTTTTCATGATTTTTGAAATATTTTACGGTTTGGGATTTTTTAAAATTTTTTCGCAAGGAATTTTGGTCCTAAACTTGGTAGGCGTGATCCTTGTATTTTTGTTGGCATGCACAAAAAAATTCAGCTAAAAACTCGAAGTGTACAAGATTTTGTGACCATTTGAAAAAAGTGTCCCCCTTTCAGAACTACTTTAATGGCTACTGGCAGCAAACCTGTAACGATCTCAAGATGCTCTTTTCAGGGGGTGTGAGTTCTTGAGAATTTGATGAGGGATGGGGGCCAATATAAGGCCAAGTACCAGCACCCATCGCACATTCAGATGTGCACACGACCACCCCCGTACACCGGAACGGCTAATGCGCGTCAGGTTCTTCGACGTTGCTCCGGCGATGTACCCCGAGAAGAAAAATCCGCACCAGCACATGCTCGATTTCAGCATTGTGCTTGAAACCCTCGGTTTCAATCCGATCTTAGATTGGGGATTAACTCGTATGCTATAGACTCGGAATGAACTCCGTATGCCTAAGTCAACCCACAAATGACCGTGCGGCGTCAGCCGGCCAGAGCGGATGCGCAAGCCGGGGATTCGGGCTCCCCTCTGCATGTGCCGATCCTGCGGCAACCCTCGGTCCGGTCCAATCTTAGACTGGGAATGAACTCCGTATGCCTAAGCCAGCCGACGAAACGAGCGGACGGGCGGGCGGGCACTACACCGGCCAGAGAGACGGGATGCGCAACCCGTTGATCGATTGGGTGGTAGGTGGGTTTAGGCACATCTTCATATTGCTGCATGCCAATGCCATTTTTATGGCTTCCAAATTCATACAATGGTCCCTTAAGCCTTCACGTGAACTTTCATGGTAGGGCGACTCATTTTTTATTTTTCATGATTTTCAAAATGTTTTACGGTTCGGGATTTTTTAAAATTTTTTCGCAAGGAATTTTGGTCCCAAACTTGGTAGGCATGATCCTTGTATTTTTGTTGGCATGCACAAAAAAATTTAGCTAAAAACTCGAAGTGTACAAGACTTTGTGACCATTTGAAAAAAAGTGTCCCCATTTCAGACACTTTAATGGCTACTGCTAGCAAACCTGTAAAATCTCAAATGCTCTTTAAGGGGGTGTGAGTTCTTGAGGTTTGATGAGGGATAGGGGGCCAATATAAGGGCCAAGTACCAAGACCCATCGCACATCATGTGCGCACACCCCCCAGCGCCCCCCATCGTCGGAACCCCAATGCCGTCGGTCAGGTTCTCCGGCGATGCTCCGGCGATGGTGCCCCGGTGAAGAAAAATGCGACACCAGCACATGCCCGAGCCCAGCATGTGCTACTGCAACCCTCAGTCTGGTTCGATCTTAGACTGGGAATGAACTCCGTATGCTTAGATTGGGAATGAACTCCGTATGCCTAAGTCAACCCACGAAACAAGCGTGCGGGCACTTAGCCAGCCAGAGGGGCAGGATGCGCAAGTCGGGGATCGGTCGGGTCCCCCTATACGTGTTGCCGATCTTGCTGCTGCAACCCTCGGTCCGGTCCAATCTTAGACTGGAATGAACTCCGTATGCCTAAGCCAACCGACAAAACGAGTGGACGGGCGGGCGGGCACTACGTCGGCCAGAGAGACGAGATGCGCAAGCCGTGGATCGATAGGGAGGTAGGTCGGTTTAGGCACATCTTCATATTTCTGCATGCCAATGCCATTTTTATGGCTTGCAAATTCATACAATGGTCCCTTAAGCCTTCACGTGAAGTTTCATGGCAAGATGACTCGTTTTTTATTTTTCACGATTTTCGAAACCTTTTACGGTTCGCAATTTTTTAAAATTTTTTTAGAAGGTGTTTTGCCTTCAAACTTGATAGACGTGATCCTTGTATTTTTTTTGGCATGCACAAAAAAATTCAGCTAAAAACTCGATGTGTACAAGATTTTGTGACAATTTGAAAAAAGTGTCCACATTTCAGACACTTTAAAGGCTACTGACAGCAAACCTGTAAAATCTCAAATGCTCTTTAAGGAGGTGTGAGTTCTCGAGGTTTCATGATGGATTGGGGGCCAATATAAGGGCCAAGTACCAGCACCCATCGCACATCATGTTCGCACACCCCCCCGACCCCCGATCGTCGGAAC